>KB694412.1:0-12341 GCA_000349165.1 Anopheles christyi | reverse complement strand
GTGATGAATACTTTTACCGCGTGTGGAATTGCGTGTAAACAATCATACCGTATCAGAATATACATTACAGTCCGGTTAAAATATCCCTTCATCTTTGCGCCAACCAAAAACCAAACACAGAACGACAACCGGTGGCAAAAATGGTATATTGTTTATGAAAAAATCACTTTGACAGGTAGCGGAAAATTACCCCACAGCGTAGAGGTCACACCCCCGCGAAATCCGCTTTCTCCATTTCCAGCTGATTGCGCGCTGACGGATCCCGGCATCGACTGACTGCGGGTAGGAAAGGGGGGGTCGAGTGAATGGCGGTTTGTTTTGGTATCCGTTTTCCCGGCTTTTTTCATCATCCGATGGCCTGCACCAAGGGAATGGGCACGGTTTTGACAGCTCGAGAAAAGCAGAGCTCGGACGCAGCCGCGATACATTTGACGGTTGTGGCGCATGTCAGGTACAAACTATTTTCATCCGTGTTCTCCATCAATACAAACCTCTTTTTTCACGACCCAAAGAAAAGGCTCCTCCGGGGTTTGGTGAATTGTCCGAATGGTGTGTGATGTTTTTAGTGAGTTTTAGGGAATTGCTTAGGCACTAACTAGGACTGATAATTGTGCATAAGGTCAACATGGTTGGCTAGCAGCGAAGCAAAGCAAAAGCGAATCTTCGCACTATTCCAAAGTATAGGAAAACGAAACAGTTTTAAAGACGATGCGTACGTAAACCAAGCATCTTTTCTGGTTGGCCTGAAAAGCAAAAGAAAAAATGAAAGATTAGCAATCGTTTTCTGGGAACGGATCGATAGTGCAAAAAGTGTTTGTAGTAAGTAGCGAAACGGTATTCGAACAAGGTACACTGTAGGTGTCCCTATTGCATCGGCCTGTACAATATGGTAACTAGCGATGTCAGATTTGGGGGCTCGATTCCATATGCCTGAACGATAATGGGAGCACCCAGTGAAGCACATTCCGCCGTAGAAGCCTGAAGTAAAAAAAGACTGAGTGGAAGGGAATTTAAAGATAAGTGTTTTTGCTGCGATATCCAACGGTGCTATCAGTGCAAAAAGTAACTAGAGCATTCCAATATGTCGGTTCAGGTGAGTAAATGTTTTCTGAAGGAGCATTATGTTGAATGTGAGCTAAACGATTACCAACCTGATGCAAACAAGTGTAGTGTACAAAAAAAAAAAGAAAGAAAACACGATAAGATAAACCAAGAGTGGGTTAATGCGTTTGATTCAGCTTTAAACGGTATCGCGAATCTTTTTATCGAGAGTTGTATGAAGGACAATTGGAATAGGGTTTAGTGGTTGTGTATGTGTAGTGTGGTAGCGAGGCGATGCCCAGAAGCAGCAAGAGAAGCAGCTATCTTGGTCACACTTACATTATCATTTACTTCACATACATTTAGTGTTTGGTATGAGAATTCCATAGCTAAGATTGAAGAAAATTTAAAAACGCTTAACTTTGTTGTACATATTAAGTACATTTTAACATAGTCTGAGTAGATCAAGTTCTCGCAGAGATTTCAAAGTCACTCTACAAAACATAAGAGCCACACAACGTATCTTTCTCCGAGTTGATGTTAAACTCCGCGAACTAAATCTACCCTTAACTCATACGGAAACAATAAACTGTTCCCTGCTAATTATTCACCTCTGAGGGGCGTAATACTTTTCAACACACGTGCAAGAAGCTGTATAGTGGGGAGAAAAACAGTACCTCACTTCTCAGAACAATATCTACTCTTCGCTATTCGCATCCCGGGGGTTTGTTGTAGATTATCGAATGATTAAAACTATTACCACTACTACCGTGCCGGTTTAAGCAGCCTAGACGGAGATCGTTAGGCGTGTGCTTCTATTTCGGGGTTGTTGGTAGTAGTTTTATGAATGAGCGGAGCGATTCCGCCCTCCAACAGGCAAATCGCGCCTCCCGCAGCAATATATGCTGATTTGAAAAGACAAATTGGCGGGCAGTTTGTGTTGCGGCAGTGGCTTGTGTGTTTGCGCAAGCGTAATCGCAAACGAAGCGGTAAGCGGCAGCACCAACCATTGTCGGGAGGTTGGCGTTGGAGCTGATAGAGGTGATTGTTTACATGATCGCACACACTCGCGCATTTGCTCTCGCGCGGATTTTGGTTTGGCTGAGCGAACGGGCGGCATGATCGCGAAACATGTGAAAACAGTTAGAAGTTGATCGTGAGCGCGATGAGAAGTCGCAGTAGCAGCAGCAATTCGTGTCAGATTGATTAGAGGCGAAGTAAGGTAGCAATTGCTGCCCCGGGAATTTCGCGCACTTGTGGTCTCGTCTGCGTTCAAACGTTGTTAAATTGAACTGAGACGCTTTAGTTGCACGAGGGGGTGAGAAGAAGGCCGTTTACCACGTAAACGAATTGCGACGCAACAATCGATCGTGTTGATTCGGAAGTTAGTAGTAGTAGCAAAGGTTTTTACGTGAGGCAAATGTTGTTCCTGTATGATATTTTGACAGATGACGAGATATAAGCAGGCCCAGTTTGCCGATGAAGACAGCAGCAGCATTGGATCGATACAGATCAACGAGACGACGCGGAGCCCTACGATGCACATCCGGTATCATGCTGCACGGGGCACTTCGCTTTGGAACGCTCGGAGCAAGCTGGAGAAGGTACTGCTATCGCTGCTAGCGTTCTCCATTATACTGATTGTGGTGCTGGGCAGTTTGCTGGCGAGTGATACGACACGCATTCTGCATGTGCGTCCTCACGTAGGCACGGGTAAGGATTGTGGAAGTAGTGTTTAAATCGAAAGTTTACTGCATCTGCAAACCCGATTCCTTTTCTCCAGATCCGTTCGGGGTGGATGAACAGTTGCCCTGCCTCAATCAACACTGCATATTTGCAGCCAGCGAGATACTGCACTCGATCGACTGGAGTGTAGATCCGTGTGATGATTTCTACGCCTTCTCCTGCAATCAGTGGATCCGCAACAATCCCATCCCGGAGGGTAAGTCCATGTGGGGCCTGTTCGGGAAACTGGAACAGCAGAATCAACTCGTACTGAAGAATGCTCTCGAGCGACCTATTGCCGAGTTTAAATCGAAGGCGGAAAAGAAGGCCAAACTGTACTATCAGTCTTGTCTGGATGAGGATGAAACGATGGAAAAGCTTGGCGCGGAACCGTTGCAGAAGCTACTACGTCAGATCGGTGGCTGGAACGTGACGGCTAATGCGAGTGGCTTTGACGTACAACGATGGTCTTTGCAACGAACGCTACAAACACTGCAGATAAAATACAACATGGGTGGACTGTTCGGGTGGGCTGTTGGTGAGGATGATCGCAACTCCAGCAAGCATATCATACAGGTTGGTTGTGGAGCAAGGAAGAAGGCAGGGTAATGTGCAAAGAGTGACGAATGCAATAATATTTACAGATCGATCAAGGCGGACTGACACTCCCATCGCGGGATAACTATCTAAACAAAACGGCAAATGCGAAGATTCTGACCGCGTATCTGGAGTACATGACGAAGGTGTCGGTGCTGCTGGGTGCGGACGAAACAGACGCACGACGTCAGATGCTGGAAGTGATTGAGTTTGAGACGCGTCTTGCCAACATCACCACACCGCAAGATATGCGGCGAGACGAAGAAACGCTGTACCATCCGATGACGTTGGCGCTGCTGCAGGAAAAGGCTCCGTTCATAAACTGGCAGGAACATTTCGAGGAAGCGTTCCGATTGGTAAGACGGAAGATTACGGAGAAGGAGCGCGTTGTGGTGTACGCTCCGGAATATCTCGAGAAGCTGAATCTCCTGATGAAGGAATACACTTCTACGGAAGAGAAAAAGATGTAAGTGACCTTGCGCTTACAGGTTGGTGGTATTTTATTCTGTTTTTTTTCTTGATTTCAGCATTCTCAACAACTATCTAGTGTGGCAGACAGTACGCACGCTTACCGCTTGTCTGTCCAAGGCATTCCGCGATGCGTATAAGGGACTCCGGAAGGCCCTGATGGGTTCGGATGGTGGCGAGGAGCTCTGGCGGTACTGCATTTCGGATACAAGCAACGTTCTCGGGTTCGCTGTCGGCGCCATGTTTGTGCGGGATGTCTTCCACGGGGATTCCAAACCGCAAGCCGAAGATATGATCAACCAGGTGCGAGATGCGTTTAAGGAAAACTTCAAGAACCTTGCCTGGATGGATGCGGAAACGCGTCGGCTGGCGGTGGAGAAGGCTGATGCAATAAGCGATATGATAGGCTTCCCGGACTACATCCTATACCCGGAGGAGTTGGACCGAAAGTATCAGGATTTAAACATCGATCCAAAGACCTACTTCGAGAACAACATCAACTACAACATTTACAGCTTGAAAAAGAACCTGGAAAAGCTCGATCAACCCGTGAACAAAACAAAGTGGGGCATGACACCGCCCACAGTCAATGCGTACTATACGCCCACGAAGAATCAGATCGTGTTCCCAGCCGGTATACTGCAGAACCCGTTCTTTGACATCAAAAACTCGAAGAGCTTGAATTACGGCGCTATGGGTGTTGTGATGGGACATGAGTTGACACACGCTTTCGATGATCAGGGCCGAGAGTATGACAAGTACGGTAATCTGCATCAGTGGTGGAACAATCAGACGATCGAACGGTTCAAGAATCAGACGGAGTGTTTTAACCAGCAGTACAATACCTACCGTATTAATGGAAAAACAATCAATGGCAAGCAGACGATGGGTGAGAATATTGCCGATAACGGTGGCCTGAAGGCCGCTTTCCATGCGTACATTAACAACGAGAAGAACAGCTACACGGACACGGACACATTGCCCCTGCCGGGTGTAAATATGACCCATCGACAGCTGTTCTTCGTGTCGTTCGCGCAGGTCTGGTGTTCGGCCGTGACGGATGAGACGACAACGCTGCAGATCGAGAAAGATTCACACTCACCGCCAAAGTATCGCGTGATAGGACCGCTGTCGAATTTAAAAGAGTTTTCCGACACGTTCCACTGTCCTCTCGGTACGGGCATGAATCCGATCGACAAATGTGTGGTATGGTAGAGTGTTACCCCCGGAGAACTACTTACTGCACGAGGTGGTACAAAAATGTATGTTCTACAGAAGTCGTGTTTTCGTTTCGGTCGTGTTTGATTTATGCACACTTGGGGGAGGGTTTTGTAGTGTTCGTATCAATTCAACGTTGCCAAATGAAGAACAAAAAAACACTAAGTACACGCACAGTAATAGCCGATTGTTCCTGCAACTGGGAGCAGGGCAATCCAATTAGAGCATTGTGAGTAAGATTTCTAAGTCAAAGACAGCAACCAAAAACTAAGTAAGTAAGACAAAACGGACAAATTGAAAGTATATCTATTTTATTATAACTTTTTCTACTGTTCGCTATGACAGCGATCCTGATGCAGAGAATCGCCGAGACGGGGATGAGTGTTTTCAAGGCATTTTACTTTAGTATTTCTCTTAATTATCGTATCAACAGCATACACAAACAAACCAAAATGTATGAGCAAAAAACCCACGTTTATAGAGTGTACGAAACGTTTATAATTGTGATTGTATCTTAAATGGGGTAAGAACCCGCTTATTAAGGCCAACCATTCGTGTAGCACTGTATCGAAAGGAATCGATGGGAAAGAGTGAGTGCCACTCGTTGACATTGAAGGAGTGTGATGGGTTGAGTGACTAACAGTTACAAAAAGAAAGGAAAGAAACGAAGCGAATTCCTACTAGAAAACAGCATAGAAATGTATGTTTTACGCGGGAATCAACAAAAAAGAAATAAAACTTATCCTAGATTGTACAACTGTTCAAACTGCTGGATGTTGTGGGGTGGCTAGACTAAATTGTCGATATCCGAAAATGATCCCAGCCACACAATCCGCTCGATCCAGTCAACAAACGGTGTTATCTTGATGAAGTGTACATTCGTGCAATTGTGGTAGAGAACGATGCTGACCATTCGTTAGAGTCGATCATCGTCCGGTTCCGGCTGCATTATCGTGGGCATTAGCCAGTCAATGACGCAGCGGCTCTTCTGGGATGTCTTACTCTGTTCATTCAAATATTTGGGGGTCGTCACCTCCGGACGCGTGAGTGATTCGTCAATGGATGAGATATTTACGGTCTGGGTGAAAAAAGAATGCGGGAGAGTATCGTTTTCGCCAATTTCCCACGTCCAGAGGCACACAAACTGACAGATGGATAGGCTGTGAGAAATATCGTTTCAATTTTCAGTCACACAATGGAAAACAAATCAATTCCGAACGATTGACGCTTGGAATGTGTGGGTAAGGATCTGATAAGTGCAGTTGAAAAAAACTTTGAAAGGGCGCAATACTTACGACACCGTTCGTTCCAGTTCGATTAGAGCGATATCGTGTTGTACCTCGGTGTCCTTTGGTGTAGTCTCGAAGGGTGGTGGGTTTTGGTGATGGTTGTCAATAAAACTCGGGTGTTGATAGAATGTTATATTGTAGACCATTGTCTGGCTGTGGAACTTCAGTATAATGAATTGCTTGACCGGTGCTGGAAAATTTGAGGATCTACTGTTAGTGTCCCAGGTCATTTGTGATTTATTTGAGATTGGTCGATTTATTATGTTGCGGTTCGTGTGTCCTGTGTGCTGGCTCTTTTGATAAGGTTTCGTTCTTACCTGTGCTACGGTAACAGCTGGCCGGTGCCAGTAGAAAAAGCTCACTTATCAGTGCGGGGTAGCAATCAATCACTAGGCGAGCGTTGGTCAGCGGAGTTCATAAGTTGGGGACAGGCCGGACAACTGCGGCGCGATATACGAAGCGTTATTTTTCTGGGCATGACACTTCTTCTCACGGTACGAATGACACACTGCTAAAATAATTCAATGCGATTCAATTAATAGCTTGACCGTAAGTTTTGCGAACGAAGATTTTACTTCTGTCGCTGTTCCTTGGTGTAGGAATTTTTAGTGTTTCGGGATGCCGGTCTTCCCTTCTAGCTAGATATAATGCTTCCAGGATAACTATGGATTCGATACAATCGAGATACTTTGGAATGCTGATGAATCCAGCCAAACTTGTAATATCACAACGACACCCGGTATTTTAGGTCACCCGTAAAAGATACATTACCGAACGCTGTCCAACTACCGTTTACGTTGGCAACGAATGCTCGACCCCTGTCCTCATTGCAAACGTTCGTTTCTGTGGAGATGAAGTTCAGAACCAATGATTAAAAATGTGTTCTATATGTATATATTTATTAAATAATATTATTGTCGATACGAAGCTTACCAATTTCCCACCCACCACAAAACATCCCATCGTAGAGGACACAATCAAATAGTTTGGAATTACTAGTAGGACACCTTGAATTATTCACAATTGTCAACGTGGCCGACCGTAGCATTATTGTATCGTATAGCGAATAATCATCCTTCGCCATTGCCCAACCAGACACAGTTCCAAACCAAATTCCCTGCAGAGCATTTTTGTCGCGTGGTAAACAAATTGGCTGTACGAAATCACCAAACTCCACAAGGGTCCTTTGTGTCAGCAGGGTGATGTCATGTTGGTATGAATCTTCCTTGAAGCTACCGTGTCGATAAATCCGTTCCACCCGATGCAGCATGAAATCGCTGGACAGAATGAGCTGATAGTACATTCCCACACGGACGATCATCTCGTCGGCCGTTATTTGAAACCCGCCTGGAGCCGGGACGCAATGGGCAGCTGTAATTACCGTCCGTTCGCCAACGATGAATCCACTAAAAGCGCCCTAGCGGTGTTGCCCTGTACTATACAGTTCCACATGCCACGGAAGTTGGCCATGAAAACTTACTCGACTCGGAAAAATCGACCGTTCGTAAGCGTTTAATTGTGGGGCAGCGATGGGTCGCCGACCACAGATACTTTTGGCGCTGATTGCAACGATTTGTAGCACTAGAAACCTCAGCTGGGATGCACCAGCTCCTCGCATGATGGACGCTGTATGACTGATGGTAGTGGAAGAGTTCCCTTACCGAGATCAGGGAGGCTTATCGATCCGTAATCACAATTAACACATGAACAACAACATGAACGGTAAGTCGAAAAAGAACCTCATGAATCACATAAATAACTGTATTAAACTATTATCAATGGCATTATTTTAATTAGAGTTATTTTGTGTATTATAACGAGCAATAAAAGCACTGTAATAAAATGTACTATTCTAGCCCCAGAATTTCTCCTCTTAGGGTAATTATTTAACCTATCTTTGTCCCGAAAGCAGATTAGAAGGTCAGCAGCAGTTTTATGGTATTATTCACGCAATTGCGACAAGTCAGGATGCGTCAAAGTCTCCCACGGTAGCGATCAATTCGATGTGCATCTAATACTGTTAAGGAATTATTACGAAAAGCGACCGGAAATACCGTTCGTCGTTTCCATTTGACGGTGAAATTCTTGAAAATTGCTTCCTGATTTACCATCCATCGTTTATTCCGTCACAAAGAGCAAGACAAATACATTTGTTTATCAAAGGCGATCTCGAACTGTCAGGCTGTGTTCGGTTGGTCAGGCGGTGAGGTTATGGCTCGGTAATTTTCTCACGTTTTTCTGATATAACCACCTGGTGACTAGACTGGCCCGGCTGTTAAAGCTCCCCTAGGCAGTGATTGTTGCGATGGAATTGGGCATGCGGAAGAATTTCCTTTCTCCTACTTCCTTTCTCTTACCTCTTGAACATCGAGCTGGAATCTGGAACGTGTAATGGAACGTGCAACAATTTGTTGGCCGGTTGGTGGGTAGAATGGAATTTACGGCTGAGATGTGTACGGTAAAGCTTTGCTTTTTTGGCTTTTTTACAGTAGTTTGCTATCGTTAAGGGGTCTGTCTGTAACGCCTTACATTCCGATTGGAATGCCAGGGATGTATTTGCAGCTATTTTTCACCAGAGAAAGATAGAGAGAGAGAGAATGCTCCTGGACGGTTCCTTGCACAAGAGGTATCGATGAGAACTCACCCTCCGGGAACACGATTTACAACGACTTCTGGAGCTTGAGCTATCGTTGAAGCTTTCCTCTTCATTAGACTGACGAAGGTAACGAATATGTTATGGTTTACCGGTTTGCCACTGATCCTCCAGCAATGGGATACTGGCAGAAAAGTGTTTGCTGTACTCTAAAAACACACATCATTGAAATGGGAGGCACGCTTCGGTTTTGGTTGAAAACCTCCCCACAAGAACACCGAAAACCATCGCTTCGATACGTGGTTTTGGAAAGGTAAGGATTGTTCGGTTAGTTTACAACGTTGAAGATTGCAACAAAATCAAGTGAAGTGGAGTGGCATGCGCGGAAATGCTAGACAAAACCGTACATAAGGATTATCTATCAATTTCAAATATAACTAACGAACAGCGTGCAATCAATAGTTGCCTGCGATTCGATTTATTTTCACAGTTGTTATCTCTAGTCGGTTGGTTGGCTCATACTCATTGCTCTTGCCAGTTATTCTGGCAATGGGTAGAGATTGATCCGGGAGACGGCAGCCGATGTTCGTGCGTCATTCCACATTTCACAAACGGTTTAAAGTGCAAATGGATTTGAGGAAAGCTTCCTTTGAGTAATGACACATGTTCAAAGAAGATCAAACTTAATCTAAATATTTACCATTGACATTTATTTTTTTGTATAAGAATAAGAGGTGAACGTTGATAATCAAATGATTTTATTTTAACAACAACTGACTTTAATAAAACACCAGCTTCCCCTGTTCTGGTTGGATGGTAATAAATTTCCACCTAAACATGTTCGCCTCAAGGAACTCCTGCAGCTTACAGCATCGAAAAAGAAAGAACGTTCCCTACCTACCGCAGTGAAGTTCACAATAATTTTGAAAAATCGCCTCAAGAGCTGCTTTAATGTTTCTTTTAATTTTGGTCCTGCGCCGCACCTCGAGCCCGAGCACGACCAGATGAAATATATCCTCCAGCCAAGTCTATTACAATGTAGTGTAGCTGAATGGAATGATGTTTGCTTACGTAAGTAAAAAAAAGTCTATTCCAGCTGACTGGCTCATCTCGCTGGTCGTTCAATGTTAACGATCCCATTTTACAAGAGGGCGGTATTGTTGTGGTGTAAATTTTATCGAAAATCATATCGATACCAACGCGCTCGTAAAGGGTTTCCTCACGGCAGAAGAGTAGATGTGAGTGAATTTGCTTGATGCTTTCCCATTAGCATCGAAAATTGCACCTTTCCGGCAGACGGGAACGGTAGCCTGAATGATGAATTGCTCGCGCAGAAACCAAAATTTGGCGTGACAAGAAGCAGGGCTTCAGTCTTACGACGTGTACAAGAACCCATTAGGAGGTTGCAGATAAGAAAACAGACAGGCTGCGTGCGCTTGGATGTATTTTTACGCTCTTGTAGAACGAATTTCGGCACCTCGATCTCGATCCCGTGAAAGCGATCGAGGGGCAATGCAAAAGCAAGATAAGAAGTATAAATTATAGCGCCAGCGTTTGCGATGCACTTTTATGCACTGCCTCGAAAATGTTGCCCTGGAGGGTATGTAAATGGTTCGCAGAATGTGGATGAGGTGGAGAGGAAATTCATCATCTGATCGATTACATGCCGACAATGAGCGATCGCTTGCGTAGCGGAATGGTTGTGCTTTGAGACGAAGATGTACAATATTGCACCATGGGAGAGTTTGGATACAAATTTAAATAAAAAAGCTTGTAATAGAAAATGTTTTTCATATGTTACGCAAATTTAAAAACTTTTTTTCAATTTATATACCAATTATTTAAAAAAAATTCAAGTAAACTTTCCTTAACGTTTTGCTAACGCTTCTGCCCCGTGGCACAAGTTTTATGCCCACCGTGCAGAATGGGAGAAACACCACGCAGATGGGTTACGCCTTTCCCTCCTGATAGTGGGCCGCGGAAAGTTTTGTTTACTGTTTTTTATCATGTTAATTTCCGTGGCATGCTTTAATGAGTCTATTAGCATAATATCGTGCCGACATCATAAATTGCACCCGGAATGAGCCATAGAAGTGCTGGCTGCCCCCTGTCCCTTACTGGATCGGCTAGTGTGGCTTCCGATGCACTTTGCCTGTTGTCATAAGGTTAGAAAGAGAAAGATGGAGAGAGTGAGAGAGCGAGACAGGCGTTGCAGAAGCCAGAGCAAAACAGTTGTGTGAGGGTGCTTACGCTAATGTAGTTGTATTCTCTTTCTGGCTGCGTCTCGGCGCAGTTTGTGCAGTTTTATGCCTGTTGCTTTGTGCTGTGGCCCCAGGGGAGGGAGGGTAGTTTTTCATCGAGGAATTACAACCAATTTAGCTTCCTTTTTCCTTTTCCATTCACTGCATGATGTTTTGGTTTTGATGTTGCAGTCCACCTGCACACTCACACGCGGTTCGGATGAACAGGTTTTGACGGGAATTTTAATAACGGTCATAAATATGTCACGTCAAAATACAGATTTCGACAAACGCAGGGTGTGGTGCGGGAAGGTGCAAAAGGGAAAATGAACCTGGAGAAAAGAAAAAAAAAAGTTTGCCCTCTTTTCAACGAGACCTTTCCACAGCCGCTTAGAGGTTGAAAAGGTTGGAATGGTTTCGGGTTGAGCGGTGTAAGCTTGAGGGCATTAGGGGCGAATCAATCAATCTCGTGTGCGATACAACTCACAAGGCTAATAAAGCTATAATTTTCCTAGCATCTCGTTTAGGTGAGACTTTTCGCTTGATGAAGGATTAGAAAGCGGATGTGGAAATTATGAAGAGCTATTTTTATGAGATTTTTAAACATTAAAGCAATGTCCAAAGATGAATTGGAAGATTTATAACACAGTAAATTCCCTTGAGCCGGTGCATCAAATTGAGTTTCAACAACTGTACCTCTCAAAGTTTAATTATGGTTAACTACACGGTTCGAAGGTACATTCATAGAAAAACAAAATCTCCTGTCCCGACACTGACGCATGAAGCCTTTAACTAACCAATTTATTTCACCTACATGAAATAGTTCCACCATTTCTGTCCAATTTCGCAGCCGATCGGTGCAACGAAAGTGCAATTGCCCGATCACATCCGTGTTCCACTCTCGCGCCTGTTTAAATATGCAAATAGCAAATCGCGAGAACCAAATTTCATGAACATTACCACATTTTAGTCGACAACAATGGCAAGTCCTTTCGAACATTGCCCACTCTCTGTGAAATGGGCATTGTACTGCCTCGCACTTTTCCTTGATCCAAATTCTCACCTCTGCAGCACATGCAAATCGACCGAAATCGTTTGTGGTAGATGGTAAAGGTTCGAACGAGACAGGGATTATCGGATAGGCAGGGATGTCATGTCGTCATCTGAGAG
>KB694401.1:0-12343 GCA_000349165.1 Anopheles christyi | reverse complement strand
CTAGAGATTTCGACGGAGGTTCGCGGGCTCGCGGGTTCGCCTAATATCGACAATCTTCTACGCATTGGTGCGATACCTTTGGATAAAGCATTAGTCGTAAGCGTTCCCTGCGTGTGCGATTGCATGATGGATGCTTCCGTGAGTTGCTTAATGGACGCGACGCTTTCAAGTACCGCGCGGTACGGCGCGAGCGTGAATATTTTCTTGATTGTTAATAAATATTGCTCCGGAATTATGCTACCGCACGAGACGGTACGTATCCGGTGCCGGTGTCGGTGCCGTTATTTCCACCATCATCAGTACCACCGCCAGCAATGTGGGTGCGGTTTTGGGGGGAAAATCTTCTCCGCGTTTTTTGGGACGAATATCTATCTTCATTTGATTAGAGGAAATTAAATTTGCGCCTTTCCGGTCCAGAGAGTCTGTTTCCAGCGATGGTTTGCGGGTGCTAGATTTAGGCTGTTCAAATCTTCCTTTCTCACAAAATCCTCCTCCCAGCCTCACGGACACGATACGACCTAGTGCCGGTGCGGCATACCCGCGAAATGGAAATCGCAACGGCCAGAAGAAATCGCTTCCTGATGTAATTATTGAACGGAAAGGGGCGATATTGATCAACGAATTCCTTCGCAAACCGATCATAATTTATTCTTCCCGCAACACTTGCCCCTTTCCGCTACGGCTGCTGCTGCTTTTGCGGCAATCCTTTTGATCGTGGAAGTTCTACAACTCGTTTTTTTTTTTTGTACAACCTCTTTTAAGTGAGTGAAATTTACGACCACTTCAGCGGCAAAGTGTATGCCCCGTGGGAAAACGCTCTTTCATGGAGGAAAAAGGCCTCGTGGGAGAAAAAAGGAGTTTTGCTTGGATCCTGATTTTCTTTGTGCGGAGTAACTTGTAACAATGTTGACAGGGTTAAACTTTTGCTAACAAGGTTTGCAAGAAACCGAGTCGCGGAATGTCAGTTGTTGTTTCTGTTTTATTTTCTTTTTCTCCATTTTGTTTGAAACTTGCAAAGGATTGCTGTAAAATTGGATACAAATTTGTAGCGAATATTTTACTTCGTTTTGGAAAGGGAACGGTTTAGGAATAAATTGTACCTTTATGAGGTGCATGTAAGGGCAATTATATCTTTTGATACTGTCATTCGGTATTGAATATTAGACAACCAATTTGGAAAGTTTCTGACAAACTTTGTAAATGTCCTAATCATTTTGTGACACCTTTTCTTCGGCTGGGATATTGGTTTTGATGTTAACCGCAGATATTATTTGTATTTCCACACTCGGTTTTTACCTATTGTTGATGGTACGAGTAACTAATACTATGTTAAATTTTTATAAATAATAATATAAGGGACTCGTAAATGTTATACGTTATAAAAATAATGTAAATTTATTGGAATAAGTAACTCCTGAAATTATTTTTGATTATTCAAATGTTCCCATGGTTTCCAGAGCCGATTACAACTATATGTAAGTGAATTATTTAAAACAAACAAAAACTCAATAATAATATAAATGTTCGAACTTACAACGAAATGTTAAAATTAAGTAATCGTTTTAAAAGTGGCAGCCCAGTTGTCTAATATATAGACGCTGCACCGACTCCTGTTTAGGCCTAACATAGTTAAATTCTCATCCGGATATTTACTTTAGTAAGCTTGTATAAGGCCAGCATGACCGCTTAGATCGTTTACGTCAAGAACGAAAAGAAGATGTTAGTGTTATGCAGTTTACAAACACATTACTTTTGAGAAGAGCCTTACATAATATTTAAATAATATCGAGTAAGATATAAATGGTACCATTTATGGTACCATAAATGGTACGTTGTAAAAGTGTTCTAAATACAGGAGTGTCATATTAAACAGCTCACAACACAAAGTGTCCCTTTAAGCTTTTATGGGTACAACAGACACAAGTCAAACATCACTTCCAGCAAACCGGAATGATAGATTGATACTCAAGACTCAAGACAGTAAATTTAAACCTGAACCATTTCTAATGATACTATTTATTCAAGATTCTTAACTAAGCTGCTGAAGTTTTGTTGCGTAGCCTTGTAACTTGGCCAGTATAACTAGTAACTGATAAGAAAAATCACACCATATACAGACAAATGACTCGCACAAAAAAATATCAAATTGTTTGATGGTACGCGATAAAGAAAATCAATTTGCTGCGATACTATCAAAAAGCATAAATATATGTGTCAAGGTACACGCACACACAGATACATTCTCGACCCAGATTTATTAATATGTGCGAAAAAAGGACAAGTGAGTTGTTACTTTTTCTGCTATTCCCAGAGGTCGTTACCAAAATTTATAAGAAAACTTTTACACTTCGAACAATGTCCAACCAAGAGCACACCCCTATTTTCAAGCTGAAAAACACATTGAGAGCGTACAGCGTCTGTGGTCCTTTGCAAAATGTACGAAAGAAAGAAGATGGGGATAAAACACTCCTAATGTTATTGTTTTTCCAAACAAAAAAAAGGTAACGCAACAGTTTCGAACATCAACTTCATACGATGAACGATCAATTATAAATCTGCAGACTCATTAAAAATTATTCAAGCCAGCACCCGAGCACCAGATCTTGAGGGTTTATTCTAGATTGGCCTAGTCGAGCGCGACTAACACTTACAGCAGACACGATAATGTGCAAAAAGACGATCGGATAAAACTTTAGCTCATACATTGCCTCAGTTTCTAATCAAACTATCGATTTTCTTGCGGACTATCTTACTCCTAATCTAAAACGCTCTTGTAGTAACCCTCTCGACGAGAAAGGATTCGCCCGTGAAGTACAAAGGGTGCGCCATGTTTCGAATGGATTTATTGCTACGAGCTACAAAGCATCTTCCGTAAAGAGGATCGTTCGAATTCATGATCATTTGCACCACCTGGTACGTGACTTGCCTGCTGTGCCTGTTTTTGTACTTAAACAAATGATCCAATCCCTCGTTAACTTTTACGAGCTGACCCATCCACTTGCGGCGCTCTCGAGCACCTCGACAGCCGTGTTTGATGATTAGCAAGAGACTGGTACAATGCAGGACCCCTTCCAGCCCGTCAGATGGAGATGAAAATTTAATAAGTCGTACTTGTTGCCGTTTTGATTATACCAGGCACAAAAGAATCCTGCAGCTCGATGGGGGAAAAGGTTCGGGTGTGATATTTTCGTGCACTTAAAACATAATTTTGCTACAAAGGGCTTAAGCACGGGTGTGAGTTTTTGGCTTTGAATGTTGCACCAACGGAATCGTAGCACAGGAGAAAACAGATAAACTTTTCATACAGCCGTTACATACTAATTATAACACTTTTGTTTTAATTGCTAAAAATGCGATGTTTTACAAAATACATAGGATCCAATGGTTTCAATCCACGTCTGCCAACCATTCGATTACTTTTATTTTTCACGCTGCCCTCACGCAGGCGATAAAAATAGGAACACAAATTATCTTCGTCCTGCAATCTCTTCAACATTTCAGTCAAATCGTTTCAACGTTGCTCCTGTGTCGTGTTACCACTCATCCGACTTGGCGATAAGCCTGCTTATCTCTAGAAAGCTTCCCATCAGACATTAACCAATGGCAGACAACGAACCAAAATGACAAAGTAGAAGCAAAAAAAAAACGAACGAACGACATGGTTTCGCTTTTCCGCACACGCTAAGCGTTGGTAATGCAATTTCAAATCCGACGAAGAGACGTTTCGTGTGTGAAGGCAATGGGCTGAATAGGTTCCGCCGGCTGTGAATGTACCCTTGAATGCGGAAATGGTTCGCTTTTTTTAACCCTTTGCGCTCGAATGGTGACTAAGCACCAATTGAAGCGTTTCTTTTCGTACATCTTGAAGCGTTTAAACTTCATTCTTAGTAATGATTCTTACTGTTGATTTTTACAAATATTTTCGATGTTAAAGGATTGGTATTGTACTTGACAACTAGGGAATTGTCAGTGGTTTGTTAACAACGTCAAAAATACATGAGATAAAAATTAATTCCGTAAAAAATGCTTCGAGTGCAGAGGAATAATTATATGCAGCTTTCATGAACTGTCCACAATATAAAGGAAGATCGATGTATAATGCTGTCAAAATTTGAGTATATTTAAAAACAACAATAAAGCCCACTTCATCCATGTTTCAAAGCAATGTAAGGGTTTTGCTTTACAAGCGAGCAAACTACAATCCTCCGCTGCGTATGAGTAAATTAAATTTGGCCTAACAGAATTGTGTCACTGGCACGCTCAACACTACTCGTCATCACTACCGCCCAGAAAGGATATTGTTGGTAGGAAGTATAGAAACTCCCACTCAAACACACACATACATACACATTCGGACAGTATGCGGGCAAGCAAATTAAATGGTTAATTTTATTGCACGACAGTTGTCTTGTTCCGTTTATATGACAACTCTCCACTTGTGTCCCCCTCCCTCCCCCTCCCAGGAGTGGGAATGAAAATACGGGTCGAGGGCCTCCGAGCTCTTCCCGCCGGAATATCAATGTAATGGAATTTACGTGCACGCGTCCCATCCCTTCCACCGCGGACACGTGTTACCGTTTCGTTCGCCATTATCAGGAACATTCCTGGGAGAGTGAGCTAGGTTGGGTGATGATGGTGGCCGGCACGCCATTGTCGTTAGGCATTATTTGTGTCCTTTCTTGCGGGTTGCGCTATCAGTGCGTGCCGCCCGATGCAGCCGCTTCCCAAACATTAATGAACACTATAACAGTCGATCATTAAATATCACATATCACGTGTTTGGATGCGATGTAAATGCGGGTCGCTTCTCACCAGCTCAACACCCGGAAGCGTCCCGCATGAGGCGATGGGACACCTTCAATAGAAATGAGGGAGATGTAGCCTGTCGGGCACAACGCAGCATGACGCATAGTACACATCAAACTGAGCAAATAGTGTTGGCGTCGCTGAATTCTGATTTTGCCGCAAAGTGCATTAGCGAAGCAGCAGAACGCACTACGCAGACACACACACACATACACATATACACATCCCTACGCGAAGCTTAATGGGCATTAACCAACGTGCACCAGAGACGGAAAGGATAGCTTCAGGCAACGGTTCGCAAATGGAAATAAAACCTGCAGGCATGGTTGCTCTTAGGCTCCTACCCGTCAACGGGGCAGCTTTCTACGGGGAAGCTGAGGAAAAGTCATTAGCATATAATTATAGTTATTCAAACTTTTACGCGCAAGTACAACCTGAGCAAACAAACGACGACTAGTGTACCTGTATGTGTCTGCCGTCTGCAATCATTATCCCTTCCGGCATGTTGGCCCGCATTATACCGCCGGTATTGATTTTCGCTGGTTCGTTAACGGTTCGCTTCCGGTACGTGGCTTTTGCGCTCGATCGGGACATTGGTATTGTTGAAGTAAAAGTTAGCTTCATTAGCCGAAATCACAGCACATACTGTACACATGCTTGGTGGTCGTTTCGGGATGAGCGCTATTTCCGTGTGTTTTACTGCACAACGGGACTGGACCCGCTGTTGTCGATACCACTGTGTTCGGTAGCCCATATCACAGCACGCTTG
This sequence comes from Anopheles christyi, assembly GCA_000349165.1. Classification (NCBI taxonomy): domain Eukaryota; kingdom Metazoa; phylum Arthropoda; class Insecta; order Diptera; family Culicidae; genus Anopheles; species Anopheles christyi. Next base: position 6,768 of record KB694401.1, on the reverse strand, counting down.
ATTGTGCTGGGCTAATCAGGCTCACACGTTTGTTTCGTGTTAGCCATGTTCCAAGTTTGTAGAACTGGTACCGCTACTAGAAACGGTTAATCCAAATTAGAAAAGTCAGCTCAATTCAGATTGCGGTCCACGTCCGCCATACTAAATCGAAACGATCGAGATACTTAAGCGAAACACACGAGGAGTTGAGCGATGCTGGAAAAGAATCGATGGTCCCCGGAGGTGATCCGTGGTAAAGATTACTTAACGAAGTCGCGCGGTCGCCTAAAAACAAGGGCGCCCGACGCTCCGAAACTTTACGGATCGCCGAGCAATGCACGTCCATTCACGGGGAAATCCGGCGTAAATTTACTAGCCTTCGGATATCCGCTTTCCGCAGCCGGAGAAACAGCATCATGGGCACAATGGATGATTTATTGATAGTTAAGTTACTTTTCCCGTTTCGTTTCCAACCGTTTGTTAGCCCACCCAGGGAGGTCAATGTTTGTTTTTTTCTTTTAAAGGTTATTATAGTGACCGATTGTTCCGCGAGTCGGTTGATGTCTTTTATAATACTTCCTGGCACTTTTATAACAAAACACGTCCCAACCGTTTGCACTTGGTTGGGGTAAGCGTATGGGTGGGTTTGTTGGAATGATCCATTTGGAGTTTGGTGCGGGGTGTGGGCAAGATACAAAATTCGTTCGTGCATGCAGTAGATTAGCGAGGACGTCCCGCGCTAGTGTGGAGGAATCCGGGAGCGCTTTTGAGCTGGTATGAGTGTTCTTTCAAAAGCGTCTACTGTGACGCTATTATTGATGAATAGTTGATTGCATCTTAAGCAGCATTTAGATTATTTATTGAAGCGCTATGGAATATTGAAATATTGATAAACATGGGTGTGGAAAAAAGGATACTTAACACATATAGTATTTTGGAAATACACTGCATAACAAAAGAAAGCAAAAATTCTCATCTTTCTTATCACCAACGCTAAAAGCGATTTACAATAAATGTGTACTGCGTTTGTATTTTTTTTTCCAATGAACAATTTAAATGTAAGTTTCTAGGCTATGAGATAATTCGACCAAAATGTCTGTTTTAACATCTTTTCGACATTTTATATCTTACATAACGATCTTTCCTTATATTTTCGCTAATTTTATATACAAAAAACAACTTTGTTTTTGATCCAGTTTTAGTCAATTTTCTTCAAGTCTTCTTTCGTTGTTATCAGATGAAAACTGCGAATATTTTCAGTTGAAGTTTAGATTAAACAGTTAAACACTGTATGGGTGAAACTTCCCGGAGAAAAGAGCCAAATCTACGTAATGACCCTTAAACAGACTTAATGACTTCCACTGACTTACAGTAACGAAGAGCTACAGTTCGTGTACAGTATTTTTCAATGACACTTTAACTTCAATATCCTCACTTTTTTCGCACCTACTACATATTCGATTTATTCAAATTTATTTTGAAAGTATAAATAAACGAGTTTATCAACTGAATTTTCTTTTTTAGACGATAACTAACACGACGCTCGGTATGTTCTCGGCATAACCCATTATCATTTATTTATCTTCTATATGATATATCAATGGCTGTTAAAAGTTGGTCAACAATTTGATCAAAAAGGAAAAAATATTGATTTCTTACCAGTTAATTTATACTTTCATGCAAATTTGAGCCTGAGAAGTGGTGTCGCAGCATCAGTGTAACGTCCTGTGATATCCAATTATGTTCAAGTTCCCAAGCCGCCATCTTGGGATATGCTAAGAAACCCTGTAATATATTCGTTATTATGGATTTTTTTCCTATTTTATTATTACGGAGCTGCCGTATGGCACGTTCCTACGGGTCTACAAAACACATATTTTTTGTTTAAATAATATCACAAATGATACAATCATCACAATCGAAACAATTCCCTACAAAATTGAGTTAACTGCTGTGCAAGATTTACTTCGCATTACATGTTCTGATTTCTTGCACAAACAAGAACGACCATAATTACCCTGGAATGACTGCTTGAAGCTACTTCAACGTAAATTGCACTCCTGAGGGCTCTTTTGCAACCTTCAACATAAGTTTTGATGAGCGTGAAAGTGGAATGCTAGAAGGAAAATGATGCGGCTGGATGATTTTATTGCTTCGATTTACCAACAAGGGTAACTCGCGATGCTGTGCGTTCACACAAAATAACCGTGCTTAGTTTTCCTGTTGTTTAATTTACAAACAAAAAAATGGCCATTACACATCATTTATAGAATACTTATAAAAAAAAAAAAATTTAATTTGACCAATTCCGAGAAGAATATTTCCATATATAAATATATTCCGAGAATAATATTTCACGGAACACGTCCGATAAATCTTTCCCCATTATGCACCAAAACGCTATACATCATGTACAACGCATGAACTAGCGCATTACTAGCAAATGCTTTTCCATTGCCTTTCCCTCGCGTAAGCTCTAGACAACGATAGAGAACGCATGTGTGCGTTCATTTTTGTGTTTCAGGTTTATGTGCTGTTTGCGTTAGAAAGTGTGTGTGTGTGAGTTTGTGTCTGTGCAATACATTGTTAGGGTTAATGTAGCCTCAAGCATTCGATTCAAAGGTACACTTTGTTACCGCTTAGGATGGGAATGAAAGGAATTTTGTATGCCCCTTTAGCAACCCTTTTTAAAGTGTTGCTTTGGTCAGCATTGTTGCAACGGTTTTACAGTTTTCTAGCAAAATCGTTTCAAAACAGGTAAAAATTCCTGCCAATGTTCTGTTACACTTTTTCAACGAATGCTAACTACACCGTTCTAGGAAGGATCCTCACATTTATTCATTCAACGGCACGATGCAAAACGTATCTTTCAATTTCCATCGAATACCGAATCCATTTGTTTTTCTTTTCCTCCGATCTATTTGCAGTTTCCCAGCAGACGCTCCTTGGACGGATGCTTGTGTCCGTCTTTCGAATATTTTTATTACCTTTTATTCTGCAAATGCGCACTTCGCAGAAGCTCTTTTATAGTTGCACTTTCAACATGCTTCTGCAATGAATGGTGTTTTTCAAGCAGCGACTGGAAGCTAATGAACCTTGATGCGATTGGCAAATGCAAAAGGGAGACCCGGTTATCGAAAAACCTTTTTCAGTTTAAGCATTTCGATGACACACAAACAAGACGTTTTAGACATATAATATTTAATGCCAATGGACTTGAACAAAAAAACGAAACAATCGATGTGATTCAACATGAGTTTTTGTTCTCATACCGTTATGTTGTATGTTGAAAAGCCAAGCGCAAAACGAATACGTACTGCTCTTTATTGCTGTCCAATTTCACCATCAGTTTGCTCAGAGGGTTTATTTGTTTTTGCAAGAATTCAACCGTACAAATAAGTTTACTTTAAGCTCATCATGGGCACATTAACAAGATCTGCCAAAGCAAACAGGTGACTTGTATCATGGTTGTATGGTCCGCCGTTTGCTTTTTTTTATCACCATGTGCAAGTCAAACCCAGTAACGAATATGTACAGCGTCCGCTCCAAACCAATTTGTCTGCATGTTATTTAATCCTGCTGGTTGTCTGCTGCATGCCCCAGAAGCCAGAAGCTTGCCAACTTTCCTCCCTAGTGGTGCAATGAAATACTTTTCCCCAGACACAGCTCCCATGCTGCACGACTGCTTGTGCCCTATCGATCGTTAGGCACTCTCAAAAACACTGAAACCAACGCTCGGAAATGGAACACGAACGATCCACTATATGAGCGACTCCAAAAATGTCCCTTCGTATCATTTGGCACCGAACGTTGGCCCTGATTCACCTCTGTACGTGATTCGTTCCTTTCCTTCCTTTCTGTGTTTTTCTTAATGTTTTCCCTCGCGTATTGGTGTGTGTAAGTGTGTGTGTGTGTTGTTTTTTTTCTGTCAGTTCAAGCCTTTAGCTTTGCGGCTTCGTCTTAGCAGCTCCAGCAGGGGAGGGAAAGGAAACCTCGACTCAAAAGCGAAAAGTGATTGTAACTCGGTAGATTATGGACGGAGAAACACAAGTATCAATTGTATAATAAAAGGCGAAAATAATCCTCTTATCTTTCCCACAGAGGACCGGGCACCGGTGCAAGTGTCGTGGTGCAAGTGGTCGGTGAACGAACGAGTGTCTGTGCAGTCCCGTGAAAAGGGATACACTACGGTGCTGTGAAGAAATGGCACAAAAAGTGAGCCCCAAAAATATGAAATTAAAATGATAATACACCGCCCAGCACCACTAATAATAATACACACACACATACCAACGTGAAGTGTGCTGACAGTGGCACTCGCCCCATTGCCAGTGATTGTCGGGCCCGGATGATGTTACAAAGGGATTTGATAGAGGGTGCGAGTGGCGAAGGGTTGTAGTGTGTTGATTCCTCTCGCCCACCATCAAGGGCCGCGTGTGTCAATGTGTGAAGTTGAAAAAGTGTTTGCTTTTTTTTTGTTTGCTCAACTCGACTCGAGAAAGTGGACCGAAAAAGTGTTACTGAAGGAGGGGAGTGAGGAACGGGTGGGACCTACAATTGTGTTTGTTCTTCATTCGCTGCCTTTGGTGCTGACTGGTTGCAATACGAATCCAGACCAGCTAGAGTCTAGAGGTGGCAAAGGGGGACCGAAATCCCAAAGCACATAATCATGTTTTTTAATCTTCACACGTCCTTGCCACCGTTACAAGGATATTAACGAAAAACGCTTCGTCGTGCGGTATTGATGCCGGAGCCACAGATGCACGAGTTTCTTCGCCGGCGTTCATCTCTCTTCGTGCTATCTTCCCAGTCATGCCGATATGAGAACGGCCAAATTGATGAGGATTGGGATTTGCACATCACCGGTGAGCCAGTAGGCAGCACTTGAGCGCACATCTACAGTTTACAAGTACAGCAAATAACAAACAAACCAGCGTAAAAATAACACAAACAGTTAGTGTTCTATGGCTTCATGTGCGGAGATGAGCCATACCAAACCGGCTTAACATAAAGCAAAAAGGGGTTTCCAGCCATCGAAACAGCCGGGGAAACGTTTTAAGCTTCAGCTTCCACGAAAATACCGCTCCGGTTCTCCGTTGCTCACTAGCTGGGCGGTACTCGCACGTCATAAAAATTCTAAATTATGATAAACGCTGTTTATCCATTGAGGATATCGACCAACTTGAATTGCCTGTTTAGGACGTGGATTATTGTGCTGTACTTTTTGCAGGGCTGTCCTCAGCTTAATACGGGTAAGTACTCCATTCTTTGCCACACATGCAATGGTTTTGGGCATTTTATTGAACATGGCTGAAGTTGAGAGGCTTGAAAATATGCTTTTGTATCGTATTGTTAGCCCCAGTTTCGGAGAAATCGATTATCGTGATGATATGCTCACTTGAGATGTGTCTGGCGGCTCAGGAAAATGATTCAATTTTACCTACAATTTTGTTGTGTTAAATCAGGGAAAAACTGTATTGTTCTATCTGTGATGTTTTGCTTTCTTTTTTATTGTAATGAAAGGTTTATTATGTTATGAAAACAGTTTCTTAAATTTAAATGCCAAAACAAAAGCGGGTCATTACTTCCTTCGTTCGTAGTCTTAACTATATTTTTTCATTATTATCAAGTGCTATTGTTGCTTTTCATTACAACCGGAGGTCTATCGATTCCGTCTGGCCTTGTAGGAACCGATACATCTATCCACCAGGCTATCTCTTTCGATCAAATATCTTTGATATGCAACACAATTTTGTTTTTATTACCATTGCTTACTGCGTACTATTACTTACTATTGATTTAATTTTTGTAGTATTTATTGTTGAGTTTTCTTATTTATTATCAAACAAAATATTATATAACATTTTATTAAAGAAACACACAAGAAATTAAAGGTGGTTCTATCGGGCCGAAACAAACCACCCCAAATTCAAACACCATCAAGAAACGTAGCCAGTTAGTAAAAACAGTCAACAGGTAATTTGAATTTTTGGTTGTTTTTCTGAACGTAACATAATTATCTCTCTCTGTTTTAACATAATTGGTGGAAATACTAATTTCAAATATAAACCCTAATTCCGAAACCACTGCAAGAAGACATTTTTGTTTGACTAGGTAGATATTTATTTGGAACACCGTGAGTTATAAATTAAAACGTTTGGAAAGGAAAAAAAGCAAACCAAAAGAGAAAAAAACAACATATTTATTAACATATATTAACAACAAAACATATAAAAATAAAGAGAAAAACCAGTTTCGCAGCCACGAACGCACAACCGTAGTAAGAAATTAATTTTTAATTCTTTTGTTTTATACTCTAAATGTATTACATAAAAACGTTTTTAAAGGTCATTTTAGATTAAAATTTTAGGACTTAAATCATCCAGGTACCCGTGGGAGCTAATGGGTCGATGAAGGCTAAATTTAAACCCTCGATCTATGTCTAGTCAGGCCGAAAAAATAGCAACGACACCTTCGGTGCTGTTTCCCTCTCACCGAAAACCTTATTGATTTCGATTTGATTAATTTTCCAATAACAAACATTACATAAGGTCGAACGGATCAAGCGAAGATTACGTGATGCTAGTTTTTTTTTCCTTTTTCCCCCATTTTGTTCTCACTTCATTCACCAAGCTTCTGTTACCGCTCTTTTAAAGGGTCAGGTAGTTAATCCTACGCATTTCTGAGTCAGCAAATACGCCCATTTTTTCAGCTCGGAACATTGAACATTGGTGTTTTTTTCACGCCAACGAGACACACGTTGGGCCTGTGGCTATTGTTATATTCTGA
>KB694390.1:0-12341 GCA_000349165.1 Anopheles christyi | reverse complement strand
GTGTGTGTGTGTGTGTGTGTGTGTGTGTGTGTGTGTTAAACATGGTCTTGCCGTGAAAATCATTTCAAGAGTTATGATTTAAAGGGAATTACGGTTTTATGTTGTCAACGCTCAACGGGATGAATAAAAGCATAAAGTGATTTTTTTTTTATTTTTTCATTCTTTTCCTGTTTTCCCACGCGTTCAATAACGCTCGAGATTGAGCATATTAAATTCCTCAACAGCTGCTTCACCGCTAATATCCTCCCAAACACGCCCGGACATGAGCCGACACGAAATATTCCATCATCCAATACTGTTCCCCGGCCAACACGCAACGCTCGTTAGAGCAACGCAATCTAACGGTATCAAATCATGCTCTGCTCACCTTCATCGGCACTCCACGAAGCTTCCCCTTTCCCTTGAAAGCAGCCGGGTCGACAATCGACCTGAATTAATAACATCAATTCATTACACCTCCCGTTCCCGAACCAGACGATTCTGGTTCTCATCGTTCTTCCGACCCTCTAAGGAGGTGGTTTGCGTGTCAGCAAGTGGCTGGCGTTACGAATTTTTCCTGCGAAACGCATCCAAACGCATTCCTCTTGCCCTTGTTTTGCCGAAGTGAAAGCAGGGACGAAGCAAATATCCGGCTTTCCAAAAATCGAACCCAGGAAAACATCACAAACAGATGGAAGGATAAATGGAGGCGGGTTTGGTTGGATCGGGCATTACCATAACACAGGGAGGGGGAATTAATAACAGGAAAATCCTTAAAGTCTTGTAGACAAATTGTTTAAGGGGAGTGCTAACGACAGTGAAAAGTGTTTGCGTTTCGTTGTCAACTAGTAGCGAGTGAAGAAGGAAAGAATGTGTCATGTAAAACGGGGACGATTTTACGTATTTTTCAAGCAACCTGGAAATTTTCGAGGTTAATTAAGGTATAAAGTGCAGACTACTCCGTTCAAACAGATATTTTAATTTTTACGCAAAAGTATTGTTTTTTTATTCTAATAAAAAAATAGCTGACGATCAAAAGTAACTTCGCAGCATCAGTAAAACATCCAAATCCGGTAATGGTGTGTCAGAATTGAGTAGTTTGTGGCATGATAGATAATTGTTAATAGAAATGTACAGCGAGGATATTTATTGGACACGAACGATTCTGCCTGAGTCACGGCCTTTCGAGCACAAGTATTAATATTCATGAAAGCACACATAGTGCAAGCCTGTCATGGCCTGTTTTGTGCGAGTGAGCCGGCTTTCACGTCACGCAGGATCAGCTTAATCAAAACGGCGCAAACAAATGACATACAAACGCAACAACAAGAGAGAAAAAAAAACATCCCTCCAACCCCATTACATCCATTTCACGTAGATGAAAAATCAGCGAACGCAGCATCAAATGCATGCTCAACGCCTTTCGTTCGGTAGGTTCGGCCAGCTCGCACTACGTTGATCAGCACGCGTATCAGCATATCTTATGCATTACTGATTTATTTCGTCTTCCGCAGCTGGACGCGTTTCCAAAAGGGGGGCATCCCTTCGTTTCGTTTCGACTGTCACTGTGAGTTGTCGTCGTGTCTGTGCCGGTGCCATCTCTACGGTCACATGAATGCGAAATGGTGTTTCGCATCACGGCCAACGGCTCAACTATCGCGGGCACAGTGGATGGTGAAGGTATAGCAACTATCCGGTGCTCTCCTGCCCACCCTGTCTGGCATTCCGTGGGACGATTTCACACTCTCGGAAACCGATGGCGTCTTGATGCCGACCGATGCGACAGAGACAAATTCATTCCCTATTCAATTGGCTGTTTATCCTGGTTTTTGGGTTTTCCAGGAAAAGGGACGGGGATGGTGGTGGTCGGTTTTGGTAAGGCCCAAATCGGTGGGTGGGAGTTTGCCTACTTTACTGTTACAGCGATGGATATAGAATTAGGTGGTTCGTTTCTACTGTAGCATTTATTTTATTTTAATTTACATCCCAAGAGGCCTGATGTGAAAAAAAGTAGCCAAATAAAATCCTTGATTTTTACGTAAAATAAATATACGTTATTACTTCTACCCCAACGTACCACACTGTACAGCTCCGAAACGGATCACTTTTATTCACTCGTTGATGTGTGATTCACGGCACAGTGGTTGTTTACTCGCTTTTGCATCCATTCATGTCTTCGTTTCGGTTCAACTATTCACAAAAGTACCCACACCCGAAACCCATCACCCGTCGGAAGCGACATACAACGCTTGGCGAGGGAAAACAAAAATGCAAAGACTTTCCTATTGATTTCTGTGAATGTGAAATTGGCAATAAATAACAGAATGCTTAAAACGCGTGCATGATGAGTGCGCCGGGAAAGACAAGCCAATTGTACTCCACTTTCCAAGTGCCCAGTGAGGATTACCGGTAAATGTTGGAATAAATAATTAAACCGATAAGCGAACTGCTTAAGGAAAGGACAAATGACCTTTTGCTCCGTTCAGTATCACGTTTTCATTTGAACGTTGAGATGAAGGGAGACACTAAAATCCCAACAGCCATTCCTTGTGGAAAGGTGCTGACCATGCACGGTTATTTGCGATTTGTTTCTCTGCTGGACGCCGGTCAAATGATGATCATGACACAGGCGAAACTCCTTGGGGATAAGACTATTTATCACACCACAGTTACTTATCCAAAGGGTGGAAAGAACGGGAGTGATGGTGTCAGTAACGCACTATCACCTTGTAAAACTGCTTGTCCTCCATACGTTCAAGAAAAGGGTTAAGCACTGACACTATCCATCCTTCTAGTCCACTGAAACCCTTTCTAGCAGACCCAGGTCGGCAGGTTATGGTGGGACAAGGAACCAAGTCACTCTCCCTCTTTCCCCCCGCCCACCTCTATGCACTCTTAATCGGTTCCCTTTATCGGTAGTGATTTTCTGTGCGGTCATTTAAACGATCGTCCCACCGGGCACGATTGTTGGTCAGCAGCTCTCGACAGATTGGGTGTAGATAGGGAGGAAAATTAAATCGTCATCCGGACACAGATATTTTGAGTTTCCAAAACCAAAAAAAGAGGAAAAAAAACAGATACAAACGCCGAAGAGAAACTCCAGATCGATTGTGATACCATAACATCGTGTTTAATGGTATAGTGCGTAAGCTTTTTCCTAATGGAGTTGGCGACCCGACCCTGTTCGGAAGTTTAATTAATTGTAAGTGATTTGTTACTTTTTGTCTGGATTTAAAGAAACCGTTTGGAAGGTATATCGAGAACTTGCCCCCGATAGGGTTAGGAGCGGTTAGGCGAAAAGACACTCAGGTTGGAGTGTTTACAGTTTAAACAATTCCTTCGTCATGGGAGCTGGCAGCATCCGGACTATCGTTCATTGTAATTTGAAACAATCGCAGCCATACAGTGATAAGAGGCAGCTGTAAAATCGTGCTTTTGGGAAATATGCAAATTAAATTCCGTGGCCTATCGTTTCCATAACAAGAGTATATTATTGTTTTCATTTCGAATGGATCTAATGTAGTGTAATTGGGGTTTTATGAAAATAACCGTGTTTCTAATCAAATTTTCCTGACAAAAAAAACGCATTTCCAAACATTATTCCAAATTGTTTTTCTCGAAACACTTGCTCCCCTTTTAGTCTGCTATCACGCAATCTATTCGACACTACGCTTGTAACATAATCTGCATGCTCAATCAACAAGCCCATCGCAGCACCGTCAACCGTTTAACTTTCTAAACCATAACATGACATAACAGCACCCACAAAATGGGAAGACATATTTTTATCATCCTTCCGCTCTAAACTATCAGACACTTTCGCACAGTGCGCGCCACCCCGCCGAAGCGGTACATGCTTGTGGCTTCGTGTAACGATCAGTTTGTTTGTCTGACATGGTGTTTCATCCCTGCAAAAAGGAAGGAAAATTTATAGTTTCCCAGTGTCAGTTGACAAACTCCTAGACCGAAGAACCCTGACCGAAGAAAGGCAAGAACCCTGTGCAAGAGTGTAAAACACTTTCCCTTCCAAATGCCTCGCTACGTGTTTGAAAGATGCTGGCATTGGTTTGTTGGAAGGGGGGTTGGTGGGTGTTGAAGGGGAGGGAGTGCAAAGGTAGCGTACACTGCCGTAGGACGCAAACGGCGCAACCGACCCGCAATCATCCTGAGGGTGATTTATTGCACTCGGCACGTTTTATGAGATAACATTCCCTGGGTGTCCTGGCTGACATGTGTGTGAGCTCGGTGTCGGTCGGTGTAAGCCCGATGAGGTTGTGCATTTTTCCTTCAACTACGAATGAATTGTACCGAATTGTTCAGGGAGTACCACAGCTGGGGGACAAGAGTGGGGATCGAAGAAAATTGCTCAAGACGTTTCGGGAAAGAAAAATTTAGCGTGACATGACGGGTTTCTGTCTTTTGCACTGATACACAAACATTACTCTACTACTGCTCTCCTTCTCTTGCAGCACTGGCTAAGAAGTGTCCTTTTGCTCAGCGAATCCTGTATCCTGTCGCCAAGAGCCAACAGCCGTCGGAAAGTGGGTTTGCGTCCCCCTAAATCATCCTGTGGCTACCGTCAGAGCCGAAACGAAATGCCCGTTCGGTTCCTGGTGTAAGCGCACTGCCGTTACTGCTGCTGACTCTCCTGACTTTAATAATCATCATTTATAAACATCATTTTTAATGTCCTCTGGCTTCACTCAGACACCAGAAACGCAGGACGCTGGACGCTCGATGGACGATAAACGGTCTCATGGGAAGAAGGAAGCGGAGAAAGGGAGAGGAAAAAGAAGAAAAAAACAACAAATGCCAGCAAAGGGACAACAGTTTTCTATCGTCAGCCTGACAGTGTGGTTAGGCTGGTCATACCGTCCCCTTTGCACGTTTTTTGTCCACGTTTTTCCTATAGAATGTAAGACCGTTGTTTGGCTTATCTTCGTGGTATTGAGAAGGCGAGTGGTATGGAGGTGGTTTGTTTTGTTCCCTGCCCAAATGTTGATCCAATGCAGGCTAATGTTGATTATTTGCTAACACCGTCTCGATGGAAGACGCGGCAAACGAGCCGGGAAGCTGTGTTTTATCTTTTCTGTAAAGGAGACTTCTTCGCAGTGGATGTAAATAAGTGTGAGTGCTAAGTGGGTTCATAATAACTATTCTTGTTTTTTATTGTACAGATGATAAAAAATACTCGTTTCAAAAATAAAATTTTTATTCACCATTTATGTTTTTTAAAAGTAAGCTTCAATATTGCTTCGAGCATGTGATACAAGTATTTTAATATTCATCTCAAAACTTCAAAAGAAACACACTAAAAATGAAGACCTCTTTTACCTACATTGTTTAACAAACTTTTGATAGCTTCGTAGCAGAACCTCTCGGTGTTGTCCCCAATTTTAAAATTTCCAGCAAGAAACTATTATTTTTTCCCCCTTTTTTCTTCAAACTGTAAGGAAACCCGCCGCAGAGAACTATTTCACCAGCAAAACTCATCTGATCCGGACGCAATTATTCTAATAACAGTTTCCCGCTTGTGTCAGCAGATCGAGTTAACTCGGAAAAGTTGGCTCGGTTTTTTTTTTCTTTAAATTTAAAATTTATTGCTTTTCCTTTGGGGGACAAAATTTTCTTTAAACAGATACACACGTGCACACTTTGTGACACGTTGGCTGAAAGTCGTTGTATTTTTCTTCACACACAAAAAAAAACACTACTCCGCAAGCAGTTTTCACATGTTTTTGTTAGCAGTTTCGTTTTTGTTTTGTGAGGAAAACATTGAAAAGCGATTCAAATGCAAAATGGAACGCGTTCTAAATTTTTCACAAGAGGAAAATAAACATGAAAAAGATAGGTCAGCAAAAAAGTAATCGAAAAGTGGATTGGATCAGAGGAAACGACAAGGATCGGTGTTTTGATTCTTTTTTTTTTATTTGTATTGACTACAAAACACGATTAACAATAATAAGTACTTTTTTGTGAAATTCCCAAATAACGCATGCTTGAAGTAACGATTCGCAGTAATTAAAATCTGTTTTCCTTAGTCTTAAAAAAGCTAGGCTACAAAATCCTCTTATACATTCACCATGCCCGCTCCTTTGCGTGTCGTACGACGAAGGTGAGAGAAACATCATATCAGCACCATTCGCACCCGTTTCCATGTGATGTATGTCTTTATTTGTCTTTTTATGTGGTAGCTTTACCAAACTTCTCCCACCTCTTGCCAAAGAATGCTACCCACTCCCACATAATCCTCCCCCTACCAACCCCTTAGCTACGGTAGATTAATCCAATTTAAAGAAAATATCACTGCTAAACATTCCGTTTTTCCTGCTGCTTTCTGGCGTTCCATTTGCAACCATTTGATGGTCATTTGTAAGAAGAATTGCTTTCACAAAAACAATCCTCACCAAAAAGGGATGAGAAAAAAAGTGGGGAGTCTTGGAGAAGGGTCGAATTAAAATCCCAACCGTTTGTTTTGGGGCCAAATTCGAAGAAAAATGCCTTCAAAGAAAAAACAAAGGAAAGGAAGAGAGCATTCTTCTACAGCCAAACGGTGACTAAGATCATCAGAAGAACAAGGCACAAGTTCTAAGACGATGTGATAACATGTTTATTATGGTAGTAAATTAAGCAAATGAACCGTTCCGGAAACTGCACCGAGAGTCGGGCCGAAGTGAAATATGTGAGTGTGAGTGCCTTTGCGCAAGGATTTATCTGTTCCGTCGTTCGGTTTGGGCTTAGTTTTCAGGGAACCGTTTTCTCCCAGGCTGTTGGGCTTATGCTGGAAAAACAGTGCGATAGAGGGGGAAAGAGAGCTTCACTTTCTTTTTGGCTCGTGCGTAAAGGGGTGATCAGGAGGATACGCACACACATAGACCAGGTACCGCGGTGTAAATCTCCTGCCGAAAGGATAAAAGAAGCAAGATTTACATCCCTTCTCTGGAGGACGCTCGTATTGCTTTGAAATGGGATTTGGACGGAAGATCTGGTTCGTCTCATTTGGTGCAGCATCTTACCTTTCCGGAAGGTTACCGCGACACCGGGATATACCATTCATTTTCCACTTCAATGACAATGTGCGAGTTGTCTGTACAAGTTCCCTAGCAAAGGGTAGTCTCTCGAAACTGCCCAAGAAGAGGAGGTAGTGTAGGACAAATATTTATCATTCGGCGAGCGTGGCACTATTGGAAAAAAGGGAAGTAAAGTTCACCGGGCTCTTGGAACAAAGCGATGGGAAAGAAGGTGGTTCCTTGCGACTTCCGATCACTGCACGATCTCTTCGGCCGATCCACTAGAAGAGTTGGCAAAGTACCACCATACCGTTGGCAGTCAGTCATTGGCGCCGCGTTGGGCCATAATTTTGCTTTAACTGCAAGGTGCCTCCAGCAATCAACAGATGAACGTTGGTCGATAACTTTGCACATGATTTGTGACTTGTGAAGAAGTGGGAGCTGTCTTCTGTATCTTTTTTTGTGTGTATTGGTCGTCTCCTTCTCCCCATCAAAGAACATTTTTATGAACTACCCCAGATCGAGCCCAGATGATGCAGTTGGGTTTGGTGGCTTTATGTGCGAGCAGTTTTATTTTCCTTCCAGTTTTTGGCCAAAGTGTTGATCAACGTTAAAGGCCGAGTCTTGGGTTTTGAGTTGGGGTTGAAGAAATTGTGGGGTTTTTTTTGTTGTTTCTTTAGTTGGTAGTCTTTGGCAAACTTTGGATCAGTCGTAATCGTATTTCCTCGGGTGCAGCCGGTGTGAACTTACGCCCTGTTCAACTGGTAGCAGCTGTAGCATTGTCTACTGTAGCATAAATCACGCACTTTACGATGGAAGAGGAAACTTCATCACCAAATGGTTCCCAGGGTTCGATTAGCCGGCTGGGAATTGACGCGAGCTCAAGTGATGATTTCTCGGAAGATGGTACAACCATTCTGAACCAACAAATGCTGTAAAACAAAGGGCAAGGATAAAGGTTTGAGCTGCTGAGGTGAGAGATTAGTTGGTGAGGGCCACACTAACCACATTCAAATAAAATCAATTTCCTCTGGATGGTGAACTTTGTCCACCGCAGTTCTTTTTACTCTTTTGGAGCATGTGATATTTGGGCAAGGTTTGCGTACCAGGGAAATAAGAACCATTTTTCATAGCTCTACTATCATAACTCTCAATTGTTCGCTTTCTTACCGTATCATAGATCCATGAAAGGGTTAGAAATTTATAGCATTGTTTGTGTGCTCGACCGGGGGTCGATCGATAGCAGCAGGACATCGCAGCCAGGACCAATGCGGCGATGATGAGTTGGCAAACTATCGAACGTTACACGAAACTCACACACCTTCCTTCTCGTCCGGCCACTTTGACAAGACGACTTTGCGCCTCACTGCCGAAAGACAATCGCAGTCCAGCGCTGCATGTGGTCCTTAAATAAACATTTATTCTACCACCAAAGCAGTCGCCTCGTCAGCATACTGCTAAACATACACACACAAACAAAAGCGCCAGTCAGTAGGTGTCACATCATTTGGGACAAATTTTGCTTTCATGCTGTAGCCGTATCCAACGCCTGCCTACTCCCTCCTATCCTTCCCGAAAATTGTTCCGAGTTCGCCAAGACGGGTGGCAATGAATGCGACGAAGCAGCATGAATTTGGCGTCTTGGTAGAGGGATTACTACTTAAGAAGCTGAGGATAAACAGTTTGGTGGCTGCTGGCAGATGTAACCGACCGACAACCGGCTTCCACCACTAGCGATACCGTTCGTTTGCCAAAATTTGTCTTTAATAAGAGGTAATATATCATTCGTCGTTTGCAAAGGCTGACGGCTGGCAAGATACGTTTGTGAGGGTGGAGCTGCGACATTCGTATCGTAAGCTCAAATGTTTTCAATGGAGCAGGAGTTACTGCTTTGTCGCAAATTGTGAAAACATTTTCTCTTAAAGATTATGACACTTTAACGTTACATTGCAAAGTACAAATGAAAATTATTTACGTAACTTTAGTAAAACAGTGCAATCTCCCTAATATATTATTGAACCCTGAAATTGATTAGCTCATCCTCAATGCTGTCTTGCGGCTACACCAAGCCTACTTGCAGGTGAATGAGTTATCGTGACGCCGTAACAAGAAAAATGCTTCCTCCAATAATTTCCTCCCAAAAACCCATAACCAGTTGCACCCCGCCTTCAGCCTGCAGCCTCCCAGAAGCGTCAGCAAGAACGTTCAAGTCCACCGCAGATACCACAAGGATGAGGCTAACCGTCTCTCTCCCTCTTCCTTTCGCGTGTGGGAAAATTCCTTCACTAATTAAATTTATGATACCGTTTTATTTATGTGCAGCGGCCGTTTAATTTATTTGATGAATTGTTATTATTATTGTTTTATTTGCTGGCAAACAACTGACTGTTCAACGGTATGGGCAACCTTTAGCTCTTCGCAGAGAAACCCCGAACTACCACCATCGGAAGACATGGCTTTTTGACGTTTCGATTTCGACTGACTGTTCAACTTCAGCGGCTGTGCTAGTAAGGGCGATAAATTAGTCTAGAACGAGATACTACTCGGTCCGGAGTAAAAGCTACACGAAGACAACATGTTCGAAGGGCAAAAGCAGAGCAACCGATAAGATGTAAGGCGAGCTTACAAGCGATTCTAAATTAAAATTCAATGACTGTTGCTAGCGTTGAACTGCTACCGCGGCGATCCAGATCGCGATCGTTCCATACTTTGCCTGCTACTGGTCGAGAGAAGAGAGTGAAAGAGAGGTCCAAAAAATTGATCCCAAGATAAGATTTGTCGGCAGTAACGGCCGTATGTCGTCGAAATTGGCGGCAATATTTTCGCAAGCATAGGGCCAGCAGCCAGTCTCCTACCAGCAGAACTGCAGCATTATTTCGACTGGACAGAGATTATAAATATGGATGAAATCGACCGGTGAATCTTCGTTTGACAGTAGAAGCGTTCGAGAAGGGAGGGAGAACACATTTAGAGGGTTTTAACAAAACGTCAGACACGTAATCTTAAGACTAGATTGAAATTATAAGAATAAAGTTTGTTGAAAGTGTATAAAAAGTTTGTCTTTCATAATAAGTTACTTTAAAAAAATTGTTTAAGACAATTTCATGAAAATGCATGATCAATAATGCACCCTTTTTAAGTATTTTTCGGTTTCTTTCATTCCTCAAAAAAATTAGATCCTTTTTGATGATTCCTTACAGCAAACAAAAAAAAACGGCGACTCATTGTCAACTGCACACAAAACCACGTCAACCTAAACCCCTACATGTTCTTGTCAATCAAGTCAAACGACGCATTATCGACCCGAAAGAGCGAAAGAGCGTTAGTCGAAAACCATCCCAAATGAACGTCATCCACGTTTGCTAAAGTCTGCAAATCCACGTCCCGGTAACTTCTTGCAGACCAAGGAAAGACCTAAATAATAAAAACCTCTAAAAGGTCCCAAAAACCACGCTCGCGGTTCAACAATCGTCCGTGGCGTGAAGATCGGCTCCTTAGGCAGCCCCCACAGCAGACACAACAGCAGTCACAACCACAAGGACGAGGAATGTTACCCCTTCAACCCCGCAAATGCACCACAAACTGACAGTGAATGATCCGTCGCTTCGGAAAGCGAAAGTCGCTCCATTTTCGATCCACTCCGAGACGATCTGCTCTGCTGTTTTACTCCAACTTTGTGTTATTGTTGTTGCTTTCCTTGTTTTAGTTTCATTTGCCCTCCTTGTTTTTGCTTTTACGTATCCGCGAGCATTTGCACCAAAAGCGCACTGCCCACGGGTGGATGGAGGGATGGGGCAGAATTTTTTAATTTCACGATACAGGAACAACCGCTTTGACGCGTAGCTAAAATATCGTCTGGCAAAAATGAACCCCCTCCCCCCTACCTCAAAACTACCTTCGTTCAACCTTCGACCCTTCCCGGATGGACAAAATATGAAAAACGCACCAACATTTGACGCAAAGGGAGAGTGACAGGGAGGGAGAGAAAATAAAAACGCCACTGAAATTGGAGTAAAGATCGAATCCCAGAACGCAAGGGAAGCGAATAAAAAATGGGTAGGTAAGGAAGTGGGGGAGCAGAGGAGGGGAAAATCACACAAAAAACCGCACAACGTGATCCCGATTGATGGCTGCTGGCTGGGTTTCTCGCTTTGATTGCCGATTCAATGTTTGCCGCCGACAAATATTTGACATATTTGTGTTTTCTAGAAGATATGAAATCAATGCAAGGTATGTTTCTTTTTAGTCCGCTTTTTTATCATTTCGCTTGTGCTTAATTCATTAGAAAAGAGGTAAAAAGGTGGACATGCATTCCTGCACTATTGAGAAGCCAGCAGCGAAAAAGACAGTTATGCTTACAGAAATCATATAAAAGGTTTTATACCATCTCTTTTTATGTTGTTGTTATCATTTTATTTGACGAAAAAACAAAAACCACATACACACCTGCACACACTGCAGTAACGTGCCTAGACTAACATCATTAGCAGCTCGCAGCTTCATTTTCGCAAAGTCAAGAGGACGAGTACGAATGAAGCAAGCGTGTCGAGCGTTGCCACTGAAGCAATTTATCAAATCGTATTTTTTCGATTAAACCGCCTGTCTATCATTAGCCGCCTTCTGTGATGTGCTTTCACTCATTGCACATCGTAGGAGGAAGATTTTCCGACTATTTGGTTCGCTGAGAGAAATTAGGTAAAATAGTTAAGGCATGAGGATTCATTGGTGACTGCTAATGAACACCAGACCCAAAACGATCTGGTTCCTACCCTAACGAGGAAAAACCATTTTCGCTTACTTTAAGATACGCTTCAATTTCATGCGTTTCCGAAACGGCATCGAATCTTTATTCGATTAACTACGGGTTTAGATGTCACATTTACCCAGCTTCTTGGGAAACACTGTTGATCGGTTTCAGTTTCGGTTTGGGAAATATAAATTAATAATTTATATTTGCACTGATCTACTGAGGTCATCAGCACACTTAAACTTACACCGTCCGAAACCGATCCGTTGCTCCAGACGGCAATGCTGACGGGGGCGCACCGAGGAGAGGGACACCATTTTCGGGCAAAACCACTATCGGGCAGGATATCCATAACGGCACGATAGTCGATGGTCGACGGCGGGACATGCAATGAATAGCTAATTTGGATACATTTTAATTAAATCCAACTCGTATGAGGACATTCGACAGCACATACGTAGCCGGCAGTGTGTGATGGTAGTCGTTGTGGTGGGAATGTTGGAAGACAGAAAGGAAGGAAACCTGCAACTGAGCAGGTTTTTTGTTTTTTGCTCCATCTACTGTGTGTCCCAATGGTAAACGCCTGTGTGTGTGTGTGTGTGTGT
>KB694379.1:0-12292 GCA_000349165.1 Anopheles christyi | reverse complement strand
GGGGGGGGGGGGATGACCATGGAGAAAAAACTCTCACACAGAGCCTCAGAGTGTTCACCCTTTTAACCGTGTACCCGGGCGCGTGCCAAATTAAGCCGTATCAATTTCAATTGCACCGACTTTTTCCGGTTATTTCCCGGTTGCACAAAAACGGATTTCCGGCGATGATGGGTTCGGGTTTAGTGGCCCGTTTTGTTTCTTTCTTCACTTCTGGGTTTCACTTCCAACACTGGTGCAATTGCAGAATGCGTTCTGTAGTGTATGGCCTTTTTTTTTAATTGCACGTGCTCGGGGCGTTGTTGCAAATTTGTGCCAGATTAAGTGAAACGCTTTATGGCGTTATTGTTCGTGTGGAGCAAATTGTCTCGATTTTTTCACCATGTTCGTTTTTTTACTGGTCGCAAACGAATTTTTTACTATTTTTTTAAAAACTTCTAACTTATGTATTGTTGGTAACAATCAATATTTACCCTACAGTAGCACAGCAAAGTGAGTTTAATGCCAGTAGTTAGACAGATTTTTTTAAAAGTTTTTATACTAATTTCAAACATCAAAATATGGGCTATAACTGAGCCTTTTTACTTCACTCTTGCTTAGTCCAGATAAGTTTGCAATTGCAATTGAATTGAAGATCGTTCGTGGATAATTTTAATTTCATTAACAAAAATATAATTTTAATTATAATTATCTGTATATTAATTATACATTATTATTAAAATATTATCTTAAAAATATAAGAATAAAAATATGAAATGTGGAATTTGTGATATCAAGTGAAATATTGGGAAGTTTTGAAACAATGGAAAAGAAGTATAATATCCTTTTTTAAATATAGCATTCCTGTTGAAATACAAAGAAAATTAAAATGCTTAGCCTGAGTATAGCTTACCTGTTTGTTACATCAAATAACATTTTTTTATTTAAACAGGAAACTTCTGTGCAAACATGCACAGCTCGAAAATGATATTTGACAGCTCTTCTATACTCCGTTCTTTAACTTAGCCCCTTTTCAGGTACAGTTTACATCTGTATCCATTCTAATTAAGTGCGACAGTTTTCCCGGAAACGGTAATAAAATCCGTTTCCTGTTCTTAGCATCACTGCATACAGTGCAGCACCATAAACTGTGAATATTGCATCGACCACCCATTCGTTCAATGCATCCGGTGGGTGCCTTTAGCATTGCGAAATCTTAACGACTTGTACCGCTGTCGGCGCTGTACACCATCCTTTGATCGAATGTCACATGGATCCGACGGCACCGCACAACACAAAAACATAAACCCAATCGGACGCAAGATGCACCGACGACCGGATGACAGTTTCGTTTACGCACGCCTTAACGATTCGCAACCTTTTACAGCCAACAGTAATGGATGTGTGTGGTTGCCTTTCTTGAGATGCTCATAATTCACTCATTTGCTTCACAGATTATGATGTTAGTGGATTTTTAGTTTTCCTTTTTTTTCTTCTTTTCATTCCGTTTGAAGTCATCCGAAGTACGGGTGCTGTCAATCGGTTTATGGGTTATTTTCTCACTGCTAAATGTTGCTCGTCTCCATTGGGACGACAGATTAACAGCTGCAACCCGCTAAGTACATGTAAGCAAAGCGGTGTGGAAAATGCTACCACCATATTCATTTGCATTTTTTCTTCCTCCTTTTATAAACCAGTGCATTCCGTTACTGGAAAACCGCATAAAGTCAAAACGAACGGACAGATGGATGGATAATAAAATTTGTTAGTCATTAGTTTAGTGCGGAAATGATAAATACATACCACACGCTCATGCATTGGCTTTTTGTACGTGTGAAAACCCATACTCAACCTTGTCCCTGCAGGGTCATTTTCATTGCAGTCCGGTGGCCAGTGGTGGACATGTGCAAGGATACCGGGAGAGCTTTGCAGCTTTATCTTTATACAACCATTCGTTGATGCGACATGCTGCTCTGAAAATGGCATAAACCTTTGCCCCAAAAGCATACTCATTTCGCAGTGTTGTTGTCCCAGTCGGAGTGGGAAAAATTCCCATCTGACGACAAAACGGTTTCGCTTTCTCACAGCAGCATCGTTATCTTTTAAATGGAATCATCCATTTTCCAAAACCACAAAACCGTCCACCGGGACACACCAGGGTTGTTTGCACGCTTTTTGCCACTGCATCTTGTTTTTTGTTTTTTTTTTTCGTCGCTTACCCGTATTTATGACAAATGACATTGTCATTTTCTTTCCACCTCGTATAACATTGGAATCTCTCCACTTCCTCCTTTACCATCGCTGGCAGGTGGCTCGTGTTCCCAGTGGAACAGTGAAGTGAAGTGTGCGGCCGTAGCGTGTTGGGGAGGTGAAGCGTAAACCAAAAATGCAAACACGAAACCAAATTAGAGTTGTGATGGCTGACTGGTTGGTATGCTTTCTGTCCCCTTCGGCTGGCGTGTTGCTTCCCTTTTGGCACAAAAATTTTGTTCTCCTTAAATTTACTTTGAATCCTTTTTTAAGGTTTTCAAACAATAATTCGCTAGAAAGAAAAGTTTTTTTGAAACTCATATTTATATGTTTTACGTTCTAAACGACAGTCAATAAATATGTTTTCAAAGATAAAGCGCCTAAATGTATGTAATAAGCGTTTCAAAACTATACTTATAAGGCATTTTGATAAAGTTTTTTGTATAAAATATCAATGCTAGGCAACCAATTTTCCTGGATGAAACATCATTCCCAGAATTTGTATCTGTCGCACTATAAAATACTATCGCATTGCTTGTTTTCCCATTGTTCGTCCCACAACATATCGAAATAGACCTTCCCAACCATATGCTAAATTCCCAAAGCGCCGCAAAGCATCGGTGAAGAATCTTTTCATTTCTTTTTAACCTTCGTTACCACCACTCGATGGTGGTCAGTTTCCGGACCCAGCTACGGTCAGCTACGGTAAAAGCTTTATTTTGGGTCTTCATTCGATCATTCATTTCATTCATTGTCCACTTCCGTACCGAATTTCGGAAAGTATCCCGGCTTTTTTTTTGTTCCGGATCTTTTCGAGGATTTTTTTGTTGTTGCTTCTTTTGGATAAACGAGCTAAGAGAGACGGGAAGGTTGAAGAGGGTTGGATCAAAACGGGTAGGTTTGTTGTGTATTTTTTTATACCGAATTTGATTTGCGTTCGTGTTTTGCATTTCTTTTTCTAAGAGTCATTTCCGATGTGTTGCTTGATAAACGGTAGGCAACGAGAGGATATTTAGGAGTGAAATAAAAATGAAAATATGAAAAATAAAAAACCTCTTTAGCTTTCATAGGTAGTACGGTTGGATGAAGTATTTTCAGAGGACCATCATGGCACTCCCTTGTTAGATAAAAAACCTCTAGAAGAATAATTAAAATTCTGTCTCCTGGAGTGAAAGTGAGATTTTGAAATGTTTCTTTTGAAAAGGGAAACACCTTTTTTCTGTTTCTAGCTGTTCCCATACTGTTGGTTGATGGAAATCAAATATGCAATCCCATTTGGATTTATTTAAAAAGCTATATAGCATAGAAATTTGGAAAATGAAAAAATTTAATGAAACATCTCAGATTTTTGTTTGACAAAGCAGAGGACGTTTGACAATGGTAAAATCAATTAAATGGATCTGAATCGCACACATGTAAAAAGCATGAGATTTTATTTTATATTTGTTTTTATCGTATTTATCCTTTAACAGTCCCTTAATGTATGCAATATTTAAGTTTCGGCATCAGACCTTCTTTTCCACACCGATACATTTCGTTGAAAGACACTTTACAACGCACCATTATTTAATATCCTCAAAACAGTTTTCCCAGGATTGCCTTTGCAAACGCTCGAACTGTGTATTGAAGGAAATAAACGGCCGCAAGTTGGACGGATTTCAATAAAAATGGCTTATTTACTTAACGCTTGCCACCCTGCTGCTCATGAAAATTCATTGCAATGACCACGACGGGCTTACCGGAAACGCGGAACACACTCAGCGCGATAATGCCCGGCAAGGACGAAGGGAAGTTTTTTTTTTATTCTTCACTTCCCATTTAACGCGTCACTTGGGAATGGCAGTCATAAAAACCCGTTTGTCGCAGGAAAATCACGCCGTGTGGGTGCTGTGGGGAATGAATGGAGAAAGCTTCCGTTTGCTTCGAGTTTAACAAGCTATAAGAACAGAGGAAAACACAAGCACACAAAAATTCACTCCAGACGTGGAAGGAGGCCAGTGTGTGTTAAACCCACCTGCCAACAAGGTTAAACTGGTGGAAAAAGTTTTCTACCCCGGTGGTGCCTTTTAAACCTCATCCTCTGCACTTGTTTGGTTCCGTTCGCTAGTTTCACTCGCTGTAACATTCGCCCTCCAAGGACCACTAAGCGGGCTGTACATAGGGTGCTTTTTATTGTAACATTTTTATTTTACTTTCTACGGGCACTGTTTCTCTACCTGTTCTCCTCGGTTGGTAGTGGGGACGCAATTCTAGCAAGTTTACTCTGCCTGGACCCGTGCTTTCCCCCTCTCGTTTCCAACTCAAGACGTTATTCGCTGGGTGAAAGATGCTGAAAGCTTCCAGAAAGTGGAAAAGGCACTTTTTTAGATGCTTAAAACTTCAATTGTTCTAGAGGGGGAATTTTTTGTTTGCAGCTACGGTTCGTTGAATTTTGTTGCATGGTTTCTGTTATGTCGTTCACTTACCTTCCAGGAACGTTTCGAAACGCTAACAATAATACAACAAAAAACAGTTATCCAGGAATTCCTTATCCCCGGATGTCCTCTTTATACGAACCGCGTCTCCAGTGTCACTGTGTCCCTCCAACATGATATGAGTAAACT
The DNA here is from genome assembly GCA_000349165.1 of Anopheles christyi. Lineage (NCBI taxonomy): Eukaryota > Metazoa > Arthropoda > Insecta > Diptera > Culicidae > Anopheles > Anopheles christyi. Next base: position 7,463 of record KB694379.1, on the reverse strand, counting down.
TTTAAACCACCTGAAGAAGCAATGTTCCTTGCGCGCTTTTTATTCGACACCATCCGACATCGTCAATCTCCGTTCTCGGTAACGACGGTTCTGCCATCCCCATTGCCTTCAATTGTGACCAGGACAGAGAGGAAGGGAGAGAGAGAGAGAGAGAAAGATGCAGCTGATGAGCTGTCGTAACCTCTTCGCCTAGCGACTGAAGCACCACTCAAAAGCTGGCTAGCAGTATCCTGGTCACGGCACCAGTGTACGGTGAAATGCTGTCATTTATCGTAGCGCAGTGAAAATACGTAGCAGCGTGGATGTGAAATTTGTGCACGTCAAATTGATAATAGATGAATCTTTTGCCCTTTTATTCATGTGTATGTGTGAGTGTCGATGGCGTGAAGAAATGGAGATTGATGCATCCAAAATTGCCATTATTCAGAAGCGCGCAACGCGATGAGAGATTTGTTTTTCAGTACGCTCGGTGTGGAGTAGTGTCGTTGATTGATATTTGTTGTTGACAATAGACGGTGGGGAAGGATATTAAAATTTTCTTGGCAATATGAGGGCTCTTGTTTAGAGTGAACACATCAAAAAGGGGATACTTCATGATCCATTAGTACATGATTACAACATGACAGGTTTTATTGCTGTAATTTTTAAAAGAGATGAAACATGAACTAAACATTGAAAACATAAATTTAAATATGTTTCAAAGTGTTCTAAAAAGAGCCTTCTGACATATTCAAAACATCTGCTTATGAGCATGAACCAAAAAAACCAACAAAAAATATTTTCTACCTCTCCTTCCATTTCTTCCCTCCTTTAAACAAAAAATCTTGTTTACTCTGAGCAATACGCTCAGCATAAGTGCCACCGCACAAACCTCCAAGAAAGATGGCCCGAGATGGCGATGGAGGGTTTTAGAATCATTACTGTGCTAACACAGCATAACACTATTGGACCATCGGTTCGGTTTTGCTGGTCCGCACATTCATCAGGGCAAACCATCTTCGCTGCAAATGCATGGTTTCGATGCCGAAGAAACACTCGGCACAATCAGTTAAGCAAATAGGTTGGCAAATAAAAGGGAAATCCCTGCCATTGCTGTGCACGGGGCAAGCTTGGTTGTTTGTGGAGAATATTGTCTAGCAGTCGCACAGTGCATCACCGCTGAAAAGCGATTTTGCGATTGGAAATGGACATGAGATTGCATACTGCCAGGCGCAAACACGAGCACTGCACTCAGCACAGCAACAAAAGCTTACCAACGTAAGCAACCTTTTACTGAGAATGCTTGGGGTGTCCACACGACAACGAAACGAGACAGCTTTTAGCTATTCGGCCCGCTGTAAACCGTCCGCATCACTTGGTCGTGTGCTGTGCGAGCAAAATGGGAAACAAGATTTATTTACATGTTTTAAATTAGATTTAAATATATTTCACCATTGCCTTCGGGCGGGGGCAGAAAAGGGAGCTGCCATAAAATGAAGGTAAAAGGAAGGCAAAAAATGGATTTTACTAGAAACTACACCGAGCACATTTGGAAAGATGGAATACTAACAAAAAAATAAAATAAAAAGTTTCAGCCAGTCACCATTTCTGTTGCTGTCCATTATTGTTATGGTTTGTTGCTGATGGAGCTTTTCTTTTGGGGCTAAAAAGTTGCAACGCAAAGTATTAGGGACCCGTCAACCCCACACATCACATACACATGCAAACACAACAATATCTCGCACGGAAAAGCCTATTTGTGTGTGAGTAGTTACTCCGGTTCCTTTGACTATCTCATTTGGTTTGGTTTATTCACTGAGCTGCCTCGCATCTATCTTTCTTTTCTCTCTCCCGTTCGGGCGATATTTTGACAATCGAATCAAGTTAAATCGAATTGAATTGAACTGTTTGGCAAGTTTTTTGGAAAGACACTTTCTGTAGAATGTTGTCCTGGCTGCTAGCATGGTGCCCGTTTTGCATGGTACATGCGAAGGACATGACAATTTGCAAATCTCTACACTAAAGCCTTTTATCGGTAGGGGCCATTTGGATCGTGAAGGTTGCAAAATTGAATTTCAATCGCTTCCAGAGCAAAGGATGTTAGAGAAAAAAAAAGTGAAAAAGAAAATTTATTTATTCAATAATTTAAAAAACCATGTATTATTAGCAAAATAAAAGATAATAAATAATATTGTCGTGACAGACCGTAAATTAAAGAAATGATTTTAGCTGTCTCAACGTATGAAGAAAGTAATATAATTGTACATTTCGCCTCGACAGTTCAATTTAGATCACATTTAGTAATAATTAATTAAGATTAGTGTAACAATTGTAACTCATTTTGCATAACTTCAGGCGAATGTCAGTGCTAGATATAAGTTCTTGAACGCTCTTAAGTGTAAAATATTCAAGAAGTCCATGCACCAAAAAACCTTATTGGAACACATTCAAGACATATTTTCAATTAAGACAATACAAATATACTTTCATGACCCTACAAATGGTTCTATTGCATTATTCTCTTCCTAATCTACTCACTTGAAAATAATTAATTTATTCACAATTCAAGTTAGTATTAAGCCCAAGTCAGATCAATACTCATCGAACATTCAGTGAAATTTCTCCCCCGAGACTCGTTTAAAATTGATTGAATATGGTCCATGGCAAAACGAACAGAAACACCTCCCTCCAGCTGCAGTCAATCAGCCTGTCCAATGCATCAATCCCTAGCGCTACTGTTTCTCAATTCTTCCTCCCTACTTTCTTGCCTTTCCACTAGCATAGTTCAAAGCTCTTTGCTGTTAAGTAAACTCAATCGTGTTATTCCTCAGCTTTGATCGATTGCATTTATTTTCTCCGCCCGCTCATGCTTCGCTTGTAGCAACACCTAAACACATGCCATCCTTCCCGCACTCACCGTGCAGCGTCTTTCCATGTCAAACACGGTCAGAAAACGACATGATGCAAATTTCATTTCGCACGCTCGGCTCACTGTTTGGCGATGACAGATCTCAAATCCGGCCAACTCGTTCATGTTATTCTGAAGGTGCGGGATCTCGTGGACTCCCTTTGAATGATTCATTTCCAATCCATCTCGTTTTTTTTTTTTTGTCGCCGGTGTCATCTCCGCTGACGCTTGATGGCGCGTGATTTCGCGCGGAAAGCACGATCCACGACTCATTACAAATGAAAATGAGCGGCGATAATAATCGAATGAATTATGACTAACCGTCAACCCGGGACGGAAAAGTTAAGGGGTACGGACACTGGTTAAAGCGTTTGCGATGACTCTCCATCGTCTCGATGCAAAGAGTTTCGCATTCGTCGAAAGAATGATGACCCCTTGTGTGATAATCATGCTGAATTTCAGATCAGTGTGTGAGTGTTTTTGTGAAACGGAACCAGTGCTGGTCTGGCAGGTCATTATGTCAGCAGATACCGACAGGTGACAAGGCATCTATTTCCCACCGGGGTTTTGCACGGCGCTTTGCTGATGCCTAAATCCGGAATTTTATGCTAGCTCGAACGATGTTCGTGGCTTGTTCTCACCTGGGGCTTGACCTTGTTTTACCGTAAGGTGAAAGGAAATTAACTTCATTTTCGGATGTCATACACACCGGGCGTGAAAGTGTGGTGCAAATGGAAGGTGACTACCGTATACTAGTGTTGTTTTGAGGGTGGAAGCGATTGTTGGTAATCTGAGAGTGATTAATTAAGTTTTGCTCTAATGAAGCAGTGGAGTGGTTTGTGAAACCAGAAGATTGTGTCTATCGTTCGGAATGAAGTAGATGGTAAATAATATTTTTTATCCTTTCAATTATTTTTCAAATCAAATGATAAATCTGTCACTTCTCATCAACTCAAGTTTCTTCTTTAACTTCGTCTCTACCACAACTAACAGCAATGCATCAAAGTGAGCTCACAAAAATACTTTCATACTGATAAGCTTATCCAGAGTAAAGAATGGTACAACACACAAACGATAGCACCAAATAAACAGTGACCCTTCGCTTTGCCGGAGACAGACTTTGTTCGTTTTCCACCAGTGTTCTCTCACGACTTTCACTCTTTCCCTAGTGGAATTGAATTACTACAATCAAACCGGTTCGAAGTATCACCGTCTGTCGCTGTGATTGGATTTCATTTCTGTTGCAGGAGATGGTGGAATGTCAGCGAATGATTCAATGCCGATTTTTTTTTTCATTTGTATTCCTGAAACAAACTTCGATTGGAGAGGAATTTTGAGGTTTTCCCAGATAAGGAACTTCCGTGGAAGAATGCTTTTGTGCAGCAATTTTGTGGAGCTCGTTATGCGTTGGTCGAAGTAAGCTGCCCATCGTCTTTGACCGCAAGGATTGGGTTTCATGTAGTATTATATTGATCTTTAGCTTTTGTTGTTTTTACCATGTTTTGATGAGTTTTTTTATTGCTTAGCAAAGAATTGTTTTTTCGTCAGGCTCATCATTTCTTTGAACATACATTGCAAAAGTTTTCCCGGATGAAGCCGAATTAAAAGACAAATACAACGTTTCTAACATTTGCCCTGTGAAAAAAAAAGTTGCATCTTTTTCTAGTCCATCAACTTATGCAACGACCGTGCTTCTTCCTAACCTTCCGAGCAAGAAGTTACTTAAGTCCACCTTTGAGTTTTGAACCGTGGTTGAAGTGGTCACTCCCGTCAAAACCCTGCACGAGAAAAAAACCACGGCACACAGCCACTCGGACTGACATAGTGCTCGCCGAGTACAGAAAGTTTCCTTGCGCTCTTCCGTTGCACACGAAAATCTTACCGCATGAGCAGGATAATCCTTCTTGCGGATGGAAACTCAAACATCGAAAAATCACTCGACTGGAAAACTCAAACTTTTTCGATACTCTTCCCTCGGATGGCATTCGCTCGAAGGAGTGATGAAAAACTCCACAGAAACATAGAAACATGCACCTTTGTCAGTTGCTCTGTCCGCATCGCGAATACCCGGGCAGTGGGAGGCCTGATGAAGGAATGGCACAATTTTAACCGTCCAGCCAAAAGTTTTTCCCCCCTTTGTGGTCCTTGGGTTGATCCCATTTTATGTGGTTTTGCTTTGTTGAAGTGAAGTTGGCTGTCTAGGGAGCGGGCAAGGTTGGATTACCTGGAAATGATGTTTTTATTGCCGAAAGAGCTGCATGGGTTTTAAAAGTAAGAGTAAAGCGAAAGTGTAAGGCTCGAGCATGATGTATTTAGGCTCAACTCAAAACAGTACGATCGTTATATGTTGACAGAGTCGTGAAAGAAATAGAAGAGAAAACTAAAATAAAAAATAAAAATGAAGAATCAAATATAATATAAAGACTACATTTAGGAGCTCTGATTTGTTAATTTGAATGGTGGTTTAACTACATTTAGGCGCACTGTTATATCGTAACGGGGGTTTATTTGTAAACGACTCAAACATGTAAATTGCCTAACAACTTCGTAAACTTGATAGCAATGTCTTATTCAAAAGCTTCAATTAGAGAACTGTGCTGACTACGGACATTATCCTTCATATAATCCATAGCATAAATAGTCTTAAATAGTCCAACTAACTCTATCTTCTGCCATCGTTATGGAAGTGCGATGGAAACAGTATTATGTTCTTTTCCCTTGATTTCCACCCAATTTCAAACTACGAATTCAAATTTTGTCCATCAAAATTGCTTCTAAATTACTTGCTTATTATGGTTTTTTTTTCTCGTCAAAAATTGTTCAATTTCTTTCTCGCCAGCAATTGACAGATTGTAAGATTGTGTCTGCCCTCCAGCATACGAAAGTTATTTCAATCTTTTTCTTCTCAACAATCAACTGCATCCCTCCACTATTCAGAAACGAAACCACATTGCAGTATCAACATTTCTGATCGTTGCTTTCACGATAATCACGCGCATTTTGGTAGAAAGTTTTGCTTTCCAGCGGCAGATATGATTGCTTTCAAAAAGAATTGAAAAACAAGAGATTATGTTTAACTCAGGAACATGAGAACAGTACTGCAGCCTTGCTGAAATTGTTTTCAATTGGTTGCAAATTATAGTTTTGCAATTTTGTGGAAAGTTTTTGTACAGCTAGAAGATTTTTTTTTTGGAGATAGTTGTCTGCTTCTATAATGAATAATAACGAGCAAAATTAATTGGCTGCGTCGGAGCATGTTTGCTCTAGCACCGAAATTGGTTTTAGCCACAGGAGAAGCTTTACAGACGAACGAACTTGTACAGTATCTTATTTTTAAACCATGCTGACCTTCGTTGAATTTGAGTCTAAATTGTCTTTTGTTTTTCTTTGCAGGTATGTGTGCCAATTCTCGCTTGGTTGGGCAGTAAACTCATTTTGAAAACACACCCACCTTGTGCCAACAAAAAGTATGTAAAATATTTATGATCTCCTTTGCTGTGTTTGATCCACCGTCCGAGCACTATGCTCCAGCACTCGAATACCTACCTGAAATTATTCAAACGAAAACAGATGCTCTGTTCAATGGAAACTTGGCGTTAACAATAAGAATAATAATAAGAAGTAAAAAAGAACAAACCCTGAAGCAAACAAAGAATCTCCATCGTACAGCGAGCGCAAAGTTCACTGAATGTGGAGAGCTTTAACGCCTCGCCATTATGTTTTCTGTTCATGGATCGGACGGTTGAAAATTTGGCAAACACGATACACCTACACAAACACACAGAAGCAAGCATTGAATGAAGCGAAAACAAAAAAAGAACTGACGCTTTTGCATCGCTAGCCCTTACCTGGGCAACCAGTTATGAATAATTTAATCTTAAGCATTTCCTTTTCGTCAAATAACGTAACGCGTGGGGAGCCGAAAGAGTAAACTTTCACCTAGTAAAAATGTGAACCTTTTTCCTTGTGAGCAAAAAAAAACAACTAACAAAAGCATGCGGAAAAGGTAATGGGTTGACTTTCTACCCGTACCTACTAAACAGTACCTTTATTTTCCTATTCTAATTTATGAGCATTTCCAAAGGGTAAAGGGGCAAAAATTAAATGAATTCGTTGTATGAGCAGGGTTCAGACAGAGCTTTGAGCATAGCCTTCAATACAGATACGTTTTCGATACTTGGAAAACTGGGGTGAATTATTTATGGCTGAGTTGGTGTGTAGAGCAAACCGTTCCCAGTGACTTGGGGAATAATTTTAATGGGGAAACATCTCATTTAAAGCATGTGGAAATGGATTAAATAATAATGCACAATTTGTAGCTCACTATTTTCAAATAATTATTTGTATATTTTATGAAAAAAATGAATGAAATGAAGAACACTTCTTGACCCTTAGAAGAACGTTATTTATAGAAACTCTTAAAGAATCCAATTCTCTCGATTAATTTCCAACCTGAGTAGAATCATAGTAGCTACCAGAACCGACTAAGTAATCACCTAACAATAAACAGCACACTTGCAAAAACCTCCAAAGGCTGCAGAATCAACACAAAATTGCGGAAAATACCTTTCAGAAA
>KB694368.1:0-12338 GCA_000349165.1 Anopheles christyi | reverse complement strand
GTGAAGGGGGAAAGGTTTTGGTCCGAATTCCGTCTGTAGCTTGAAAATCGAACACTTGATACAACCGGTGTTACAAAAAATACACAAAAGAAAGGTCTTACTTTACCGGTTGCCCATATTTTTAGTTCCTGACTTGTGGACGATCATTTTGTTTTGTTTCATCTTGTCCCGTTTGTACCTTTCGGTTCGAAGCAAAGGAGTCGAAACCATTCGATTGTTTGATTCCAATGTTCCTTTCTACCTTTCTCCGTACAGATATTGATCCTTTATTCAAGCGAGGGCCGTAATAGTAGGGCAGTTCTACGTTGTCCCTCTTCCAAGTAATTGATGAAAAGCTTCGAAAGAAATGTCACAGTACGGGATGAAAGTTTAATAGCGAGAGCTTCATTTTGGTAGCAGGGAAGGGCAGAAAGGATAACTTTATGTATACCTACAGCTTTTACAGACGGCACACGGTCCAACAGCACTCGTATTGCTACATAGAAAGGTCTTCATTAGTTTCTTGGACACTGATTTATTTGCCGCACCATTGGATAGATGTGAAATGAAGGTGACTCTATTTCTTGTAATCTTTTAATTTCTGAAGCACTAGGTTTGCGTGAAACTTACTTGCCTTTAATATTTGTTATAGATGATTCGTCGTTTTTAAATCTATTAAAAGATTCGCTAGAAACTCATAAATATTCCTTCCTCGCAATGGAACCAAACAACCATAACAAATTTGAAGTGAACATTAATTCTGCGTGTGCTCAGTCATGTGCAAGCACGATAATTCCAATGGAACGCTTTTTTGTTCCTTCACTGAGCAGCGGTTTCTTTACCGACATCCGGAATTTCGGAGATTCTATTCCAAGAATAAAATTCGCCCTTTTTTCTTTGTGGATCGTGAATTCGATTGCCAAATAACCCTCGCGTAGATGCGTTGGTTCCAATAGCTCCTGAGCCCTCACACATACCCTCGGAATACCCCGCCATCAGGTCAGACAAACAAGTGTACACCTTCTTAGAAAATCGTCGGCTAAAACTGGGTGTTTTGTACGCGATTTTTTTAGCCCTCGAACATATGCTTACGTGTGTAACTGTGTGTGTGTGTGTGGGGATGGCAACATCTGCTCCACTTGTTAGGACTGGTCTAGCGGTTGCCACGGGTGATTGTGAATTGCTGTTCGATGTTCGTCTGTAGAGACTAACTGGCTGGAAGGACCAAACATAACCTCGATATAATCGATAGATGGGAATGTGTTAGCTTCCAAGAAGTGGTTCCACTTGTAGAGATGTAGGTTTAGATCTTTACAGTGTTTGGTCAGCAAAATGTAGGGTTTCAAATAATGGAAATTCGGTGCAATAAACATATGTGTCGGTTGCGTGCTGTTATCGGTGCTAACTTAAAAATAACCTAGAGCGAGACGCGTATGGTTTGTTTTCTTTGAACGGAAATACGTTTCATCCACTTGTTCGCGTAACGCACACAACTCGGTAATGTGCGGGGTATGACCAGATTGTGTGTGGTTCGGCGATGCTGTTTTATGTCTTCTGGTTGGGCAAAACAAACAGCAAACGTTTCTTCCATATATATTCGTAATTCAATCATCAATAGTCCTTGAAAAGATTGTGCAAGAACGAGAGAGAGAGAGAGCCAGACAGAGATTGCGTCAGGTGAATCCTGCTAACGAACGTATAGAGAAGAAGCTACCGGAAAATTCAATCCTAGACGCCGCGAAGGGAGGCGAAATTTCACCAATCTCTTTTCCCGCAATGTGATAGCATTGATCATCATAACAATAATGGCGAATAACGATAAAGCATTTTCCAGTCCATTCCCTCACTCGCACACTTTTTCGCCGAATGACTGCATTTGCTGTTTGTATGTCTGTATGAACATTTGTACGGCAATGGCGCAATGCCGATCATCCTCATCATCATCATCATGATTATCTTCATAAGCATCGTTTTGATTACGGGTAGCTATAAGTGTGTTTTCCGATTCGCGTGTGCCCATTTTGGCAGGTTCTCTTATCCCCGTACATGATGAACCGCCATCCTTGGGCATGCTTTTCACACAACAAGAGCGAGAAAAAGAGAGAGAGAGAGAGTGAGAGTGAGAGAGAGAGAGAGAGAGAGCAATGAACAGGGTATATGATAAAAGGTCCTGCGTAACCTGTGCACGGTGGTGCAAATTTGAACCTCGCGGAAAAACGCAAGCGGAAACGCGAAACAACCAATCAATAATGCAAACACGTTTCTGCGCTGTGCAACTAAACCACCGTGCCATTTTTCCTTTCCCCGGCGGGCAACAACCGACGAAGTGAGGGAGCTTTTATTTTTCTTTATTTTCCCTCTTTTCTCCCTGAACGAAATGCCCCCCGCCAGTGAAAAACTTTCCCCTCATGCACGCAATGGAAAAGAAATCGGCTGGAAGGAAAAACAATTCGTCTTCGCGAGCGCACCGATCATCGTGCAAGCTTTTCCCCGCGCGCATATTTACCCAACAAAAACTTCGGGAAGGAAAATTCAGAATCTCTATTCGGGTGGAAACCCCTTCCCTTGTCCCGGTCTAAACCAGCCATCCTTTCGAGTAACTCGAAGGCGCACACGCTTCGGAAGGTAAATTTAAGGAGACAGTTCGATTGAACCGCGAACGGTGGGAGGAAAAACTCGAACGAGAAAAGCGTTTCACAAAAGTTGTACGCTGCCGGTTTTCCAACTCGTTGGGCAGATGCGGCGGCGCGAGGAGTATGCCAGACTTGAGGAAAACATAAATCGAACGCAACATAGAATGTTTTAAAATTCCTCAAGCATAGCGTGTTCGACTTTTGTTGTGTGCGAAGGTTTGAAACTTTTTCGGCAGCTGTGTGGAACGTCGGCTGCCCGCCGGTGTGAGAGAGGATCGTCCTCCTGTCCTCTATGTTCAGCGACCCGGAAGCGAGCTACGCGGATTTTCCACATTCCATGCATACCACTCGCAGCCATTTTCGTGCTTTACTAGCTCTCGTCCTGATCAGGATCTTTAGTATGCTTGTTTAGCGTGTTTTGGTTGTGCGCTTTGAGCAGGGTGCGAAAAGTCAGCGACTAAACTTTACCGAAGCTTCAAACTTCCAAATGCAGAAAGCAAATAATCGAACCGCTGTATTTGCCGCTGCCTTGCTGTATTTGTGTTCTTGGTTCTTTTTTCTGTTACGCTCAAAGAATAAGGTGGATTATGTTGTTTGTTCAAAAAATAATCTCCTCCCCAAACATGCACCTGCAGCTTCCTTTCTTTCGGGAAGGATATGGACTCGTGCGATAGCTTCTGGACAATGGGCATCTTTTGTGTTAAGCCAGTTGGACGGGCCACTTAGAAACAACTGAACGAAGCACGATTCCGACTGGATTTGTATCTCCGATAGTGTCGGGAGGAACCGATTCATAACGATTCGAAGTTCTTCGATTTCTTGATCGGATGGATGCCGTTGCCACAAAAAGAAAAAAGAAAGAAACGGGGATCATTTAAGCCATTGTTACCTTTTTTCCCAACATTTGGAGCTTCGTTTCTTTAGTCCAATCGAATACACTGCACAATGGAAGCCTTCGTGCCACCGCAACAGTTCGAAGAGGAAATTATTATCGTGCAGCAGCTTCCTGAAGAGTTGTTTGCTTTCAATATGGATTTAGTTGCGATCTTCAAATCAAGAACAAAAAAGGAAGACTAGTTAGAATCCAGTGCGCAAGCACACGTGCTTCAAGATAAGCCAAGGTATCCCGAAAATTTTGACTTGACATGAACTCCGGATTGAGTGAAAGAAAAGAATCAAAGCGAGAGCACTACAATACGCAAGACCCGCAAAAGGGCAACCGTTGGTTCCAACCTGATCATTACGCTGAAAAAAAAATGGTTGGATTCCTCCAATTAAGACATTTAAGACCCTCCGAACACCCAAAGAACAGACTTAACTGGATATCTCGGGCTTGTCGTTACCGCCTTGTTCGTTTTGGGACTTCATTTATTTTTTCCTAACTCGTTTCGTTTGGCCTTGGGCTCGTGTGATCTGCCTTTTAATGGGTGCTGTTGGTGATCGCCTTTTTTTTGTTCTTGCTCCGGTTTTACCTGCCTTTTGGGTTTGTGTCTTTTAGATGTGTTGTTTTATGGGCTCTTCTCTAGTTTAGACGGTGCTTTGTGCGCTGTGTCTTAATGTTGTGCCTTTAATTTGGTTTTTGTTGTTGTTATTGTTGTCGAAGGCTTTGGTCCGTTCGTTCTAGGCTCATGTTTTTCTTATCAGTTCACCAGTTTCTTTTCCTTTGTGACGCTCATTATTCTTGCGTCACTTGGACTCGTTCTCTAAGTCTGTGTTAGCGGTTCGGTTTCTCTCGCGCAGAAAACAACTTCTCGGAACTAATTCCTACGTGAAAAAGATTGACTCCTAATTGGACGGATGAGCTGTTGGAGTATGTGTAATCGCTTTATCTAACGACGGCGCGTTAAAATCTAAGGCTAAACCCCTTGCGCGCGGGGAGATATAATGTACCGAGTAAAGGGACATCTGGGATAGTTTCGGTAGGATGACGCGCGCACCGGCTCTGGCTGTGTTTGCTGTTGGAGTTTGCTGCTTTTGGATTAAAATGTTTGCGCCGTCGGCATTTCGGCTACTTAGTATGGTTTCGGTTTTTCGAACGTCTTTTTACTGATAAGAATTTTGGAAAGGTTGTAAATTCCTTCTGTATCTGGTTGTTGGTGTCGATTTCTTTCACCGGCAGCTATTTGTTCGTAAGACAGAGTATACCAATATAGAGACATCAAACCCGCGGTAGCTTCGATGTTTGCCGCCACCGTGCGTAATCATGCACCTCGTAAGAAAGGCAGTTAAAATAGGATTTAAAGACGACGTTCGGTGGTGTGGTGCACTTAAGACACTTCACCCAAAAGGGTTCGTTGGAGCGATCGTTGGTTTCGTCAGCTTTTTGGCTTGACTCAAGTATGCATACCCAGTTTTGGATGTTTTTTTTCCAATTGATACGGGACGGCGGGTCTCCAAGTGTTCGTGGATGCGGTTATCAAAAAACCGAGGCTAGATTGAAGTGGACTAACTACTTTAACCATTCCTAACGATTGCCTAACGAAAAAACTCAATCATCATCTTGAAGATCGACGTTGCGGTGGGAGTTACGGTTGTTTTATGTTCGGATATTTTTAGTTTAATGGTCTAATCGGTTGCCCGGGAGCTCGGTTTAGCCGGGTTCGTCTATCTCTCTAGTGTCCGTATGAGTCACTGTGTAGGCGGATGAAGTTGTTTTTTTCGCTGGATAAGGGAACCGCTTTGATGGCGCCCAAAGGTGCGCTGTGGATGAGACACATACGACACTTTATTTTTTTGTTTAGTTTGAACAATATTGAAGGTATCTTTTCCCGTGTTTTGCTTTCAGAATGCCGCAAAGAGGACCATTGGAATAACTATTTCCTTTAACAAATTGCAACTACATGCTCTTTTCCAGAATAGTTTTCCTTTTCCTCTTCTTGAAGCAGTAGCAACTCAGACTGCATTAGCAAACAAAACGTTAGCTGTGAAACATCGCGTACCTTTGCAACGACATCATCACCACCACCATCCGGTACCTACCACCTGCCGCTTGCTTCCTGCCAACTAGCCAAGAAGTAGCAAACCGGCAGCAGCATCTTGTCGCACCGGAGGTGGTCATCCGCGCTGGATGGATTGCTTCGGCTGCCAAGTACACGGGCTAATGCACACCGTCCCGCTGGGCTCCAGAGAAAGAGAAAGAGTGCTCTTGCAATCGGTGGTCGTTGTAGCAGACTCCCGCAGGGTGCGCAGAGTTGCGCGAGACTTTAGAGAACAAAAATGGAGTAGCAATTCTTCACACCAAATACCACGGCTGGGGAATGGTGGGAAAAGGGAACATGGGCATAAACAAAATCATAATTGCGGTGATGGCGGAACACCGGGCACCCACCCAGATGGAGAAAGAGAGTGGGAGAGATTGCTGTGGATAGTGGCCTCGGGCCGCATTGGGATGGAGTGCTGCTTGTACCAGCTAAGGTAACCACTTCCTGTCAAAGAGATTGTGTAGAGAGGAAAGGTGGTGGGGGTCTGGCCAATCTTAAGCGCTCATTAAAAAGCAACATCAGGAAAGGGAGAAAAATTACGCCATTATTCCAGGTGTCATTATCGCACCTTTCGGACATCGCGCGCAGTCAAGAGGGTTGGTTGCTCCGACTGTGTTCGTTGGGTAGTACGATGTTGACGATGTGCTGCAGTATGTTCGCAAAGAGAAAGAAAAAAAGGGCGAAGAGACTGTCCCACCAGGCCTCGGTTTGTGACTTACTCAAGAGTCCTGTCTTTTGGTAGGGCAGAAATGCGCCCCGACATTGGACAACATTCCCAAATCTGACGCTTTTACCACCACCTTGTCAGCCCTATCTGTGAATATTATTATCACTCCCGGCATGCTCCATTGGAACGAGGATAGTGTGTGTACTTGTACAGCGCACACCACCGCTCTCGACGGTGCGCCCTCGGCGTTAATCAATGCAACCGCGCGCGAGCAGTGACGAGGAACAGGCGAGCAACACCGATCCAAAAAAGGTGATATCTCTTGGAGTGCTCCGAATGCGGTGACAGGCCGGTCGGCCAGGTGACTCTCTTTCTCTCACCTCCGGGACCTCTGTGTGGTGTTAAGTTGAGTGTCAGTGCCTTTTCCCCCACATCTCCCAATGCCGGAACTCCTTGCGAAAGCGATTTCCATTCTAGGTTTTCCAATGGCCCGGAGTTGTCCCCTGGGGAATACAAGCCGAAACATTCCGAGTGTGTAGACATCTTTCGCATTGTACCACCGTCGCTCCCAGCCGTAGGCACGGGATATGTATGGGAGCGCTTTGTTCTTTTGCACAGTGGCAGTTCCAGTTTCGGGAGGCTAAGTAAGAAGTTTCTTACCATTGATCTGCTGTTCAGGCGGGCTAGTCACAGTGTTAACTGGGGCCCTGGGAGTCTGCAAGATCACGCCCAGTGTGTGCGCGGTGTGTAATAACGTTGTCGTCCTATCCGGGCAGAGAATGGGTGGTCCCATTTCCAGCAAAGCATATCGTTTGCCCATATCCATAACTGGCTGTGATCGTTGGTGCGGTCAGTTCCGAATTGAGCATTCAAGAATAGGGTTTTCGCCCTCTTGGCTTTTTCCTATCCTAATGCTTTCCTTTGAAAAGGGTATGCGACCTTACCTTACCTGGGGAGGTTTTGGAGTTGTAAGACTTCTATTACCCTGAAAAAAAATATAGAAAACCCCCTCGTTAGTGTTGGCCAGGATCCGGGAGAGATAGTTTGATAGTAAATAATTCAACTCGGTAAGAAGGAAATAATTTTCCCTGTCTTGCATTTGATATCGTTCGGACCACCGCACCACACAATCGGGCGTAAGAGGCAAATGTGGAAGTCTTAGAATAGAAAAGTGTGCTGCTGGTAGCTGCAATGTGTACAATAGCGGTTTGCTCGTCCCCTTTCAAGCCCTCGGGGACACACAAGTTCAGCACTTGTGTTGCCGCAATGCCGACTCAAGAAATTTCTCTTTTGCTATCGGAAGCTGTCCCTTTTCCATCACACCAACCCAGTTCGCTCCCTGGTTGTCGCTGTCCATTAAAGCAATCCATGGGATGCTTCCTGATTCCATAATCTGCTACGAGAGAAAAAAAAGCAGGAAGAAAATCGCACCCATTACAGCAAATATAAATTTCACCTTTATTGCTCATTCTTTTGTTTTTTCCCGCTTTTCGCAAAACTCCACTCTCTATTCCGCGGGGCTTGGGATGTTGCAATTTTTATGCCACATAGAGAAAGAATAAGAGCGTTATAGAGCTTGCTATCGCCATTTCCATAGCGCAATCCACCATCGGAAGTTATTGCCCTTCGGTCGTCGTCCTGGTCAGCGTATGTGTCTAAGATTTTTTTTTCTGTATTAGTCCCATCGGGAACTTCTTGCGAAGTTCGAGCAAGACTAACACTCCACATAGATGTCCTGTCCACTCTTTCCATTCAGCATATCTCAAACTGTTCCTGCCCCGTGGAGTGCAAAAGGTGAATGAAATAGCTATATGTATGCTGGAAAGAGGGAGCATGATGAGAAAAGGGGGTGGAAAGAAAGGAATAGACATCCGCTGTATAAATCCGTCCGACAATACTCTGCTCTTCTTGCCGTCTCTGGTGTGCCATAAATGGGAAGGAAGAAGCATATCATATTTTGTACGTTTTTATGCAGTACCAATTTTCTTCCACCTATTCTCGGATGTTCTCGGTGAACTTCCCTCTTGTCACGGGTAATTTCAACTTCCCAGGTTCCATTGGTCCTTGGAACACAAACACTTACTGCGCGCGTTGCCGCTGTCTGGTACATCCAAATGGGTTCCTATCCGGGAGTTCTTTCGTCCGGAAAGTCCATTTTTGGCTGACCTGGAATTGGCCAGAATGCGCAGACACAAGAGCTCGATGTCTAGTTTATCATAAAATATGTAGGGATTATTATGAAAAATTCAGTTAAGCAAGCTGTGTGAGCCCTCTAAAACGGGGTGGGGATAACTAGGGTCAGTCTTACTACACATTTTTCCCCTAGCATGCCGCCGGTAAGACTTTCAATATTTATAAGTCATCTGAGGCAGTAATAGAGCGTCGTGTACCTTCTTCGCCTATAGGAGTGAAACCTTGAAGAGTATGCAAACCTCTTCAGACCGTAACTGGCGCAGCGTAGCGTTGTACCACCGGTATAAGCTGCTTCCATTTAAACATCAGCTGCCCAAAGCGGAGAAAAGCAGATACACACACACCACCATCACCACCAATCCTACCGATCCCGGGGTTGTATTTTTGCATGTCTGCTGGGTTTCTTCGCATTGTCAGAAAAGGAAACCGGAGCGAAAGGATGCCCCAAAACGGAGTGTCGTCTTGGTGTTCGGTTCCGAAGCAAAACCAACCATAATTAGCATGACGGTGCGAACACTAACCCCTTACCTAACAGGGGGAGTGCTCTACGGATATTTAACCTCCATGTTTGGAGGAGTGATCGTTGCTGCTTTGGTCGGTGGTGGACACGTCGGTGGTGGTCGGTGGTGGTTGTGCCTCAACAATGCTCCTTGTGTCTGTTGGGCTTGTTGAACGATTGGCTCTTACAACGGAAGTTTTTCCTCTAACTAATCTCAAATTAATTTCATGATAATCACATATTCTTTCTAATATCTTAAAATTAACTGGGGGCTTTGGTGCATATTTTCCGGGCACTGTGGCACATCTTCCCTTTGTTGAAGTTTCTATTTACCCGTTTTCTAACTAGTTTTTTCCCTCTATCTTACTCCCTACCAACGCTTTCCGTTGTTGTCTGGATGCACTGGAAAAAGCAAACAGATTTGCTCTTAAACTGAGAAGAACGCACAAACAACAAAGATAGAGGGACAGACCCCACGACTACAGTTGATGCACTGCCATTAATCCCTACCATTATTAGCGCCGCATGGAACGGGCCCGGTTTGGTACCCAGGGGGTGAAGCGCATTAATTGTATTTACTTTACGAACGCGCACAGCATGAATTCCGGTTGGAGAAAATCTTCCCCACTAGTAGGGGTTTTTGAATGTGCATCTTGCGCTTTTTGTTCCACAAAGAAGGTCCATTAGCGTTTCCTGCCCGCGCATCATCCGATCCGTGTTCCTTCCTTTGGATTGGACCAAACCACAAGTGTCAATGGGTGGTGTATCTTGGGACACACCGCTGCACGAGAGTGGTTTTTTTTTCGGAGGCGCCTCGTCCGGAACAATTCGTCCGGAAAATAGGTGGAGGCTCGTTGTTGATTTTTGAAAGATTTAACCCCCTCACTTTCGCTGTTCCTCCTCGTTTAACCTAGCGGCCGATAATGAAAACCAAAAACAACGGCATCAGTATATGCGTCCTGAGCGACGTTCCTCCCGTGTAGCCAAGCGCGTAAAGAGTAATGGTGTGTGTTTGCTCTAGTCAAATAGTTGAAGAAATCTCGCTTTACCTTCTTTTTTGTGTGCCCAACCGTATGTCCGTATGTTTGTGGTTAGTGTGTCTGGACTTTGCTTTTAAACAAACGCCTGGGGGAGGGGAGGAATGTCGACAGTAACACTCCGGCGCAGCTGACCATTAGCGTTGAATGTCTCGGGAAGACAAGCACAAACACTCAACCTCGATGAGAACGATACGACACAACTCTAGACGATGGGTCCCGATGGGACTATCGCCTTCCAGTATCCGTTCCGTCGTCGTTGTCGTCATCGTCGTCGTCCAGGTTTATGTCCCATCCAGGGACGGTTGTTCGTGGGGTTATGCAAAGCTGTTTTGCCACTCACGCTTGCATAGCAAGATTACGCACCGGGTGTGAGTGAGTTTGTTACGGAGCACCCGATGCTGCTGACCGGATGCTGACCGGTTGCAGGGTTTAATTGATTTTCCAGAAATCCTGCGGTTTCGAAACGCCATCACTAGCAGCAGCATCCTTTGGTCTGAGTATGTGTGTGTGTGTGTGCTGGGTCCCAGTGAAAAGGTGTGTGAGGTAAAGGTTTGTTCAGGACTTATCGACCGAAACCAAATCCGAGCGGAACCGTAAGCCAACCTTATTAATCCTTGCGTCCATTGCCTTTATTGCTCGGTTACGATAGGGAACGGGTTGAAAGTTGAGGAGCAGGTTTCTGGCATATTCTGGCTTTGACCCACTCCACCCAGGGGTTTGGGAGGACTGCTTTGCCTGATCTCGGGGAGCTTGAAATCCAATTTAAGTCGACAATGACGATGACACATTGAATGGTTGGCGGTGGTTAGTGCGTGGTTTCCCTTTTTTTCTCACGGAGCACACAAGCTCACACTCTACCCAGCGCGCGTGTTCCCATTTTCTCCGTTGCGTTTTGTTCGATTCGAAACTGGACACAATTCACTTAGCAGTAAGCCAATGCTTAGTCGCATTAAGCGATGAACCGAGGATTAAATGCTTGGAAAAGGAGAAGGAAAGGTTGGTTTGTGTTTGCTTCCTGTTGGGAAAACGTGTTCGTCTTTGCAACGATCGGAACACTTGGCTTTACGGTACAGGGCTTAGAGCAAGTAAACACTGTCCCAATAACGTGGTCTATTGATTTTTATCATCAAAATGGGGAGAACACAATACTGTGTCTAAATAAATTTTGTTTGCACTGTGGAAAGCCCTTCCATTGTACACGCTCGAGTGCACAAAACTTTACAAACACACACATAACTTTTGTCGCTGTGAGCTTCCTCCGGAGCAGTTGCTTGTTTCCATCGTCCAAAACCTAAAAAACAATTCCGATACTAATAATTCAGCAATAATTTGAAAACTTTCATCTCTCCTAGCCGGTGTGCAATAGAGGCTGTCCAAATACTAGATGGTCTTGTACTGGTGAGTTTCCCCTTTCCCTACCCAGGGAAATGAATTCGTTTGCGGCAAAGTTTCTCATCGCCAGTTTTTGGTACTACAAGCTTGTTTTTTTTTGCCATCACTTTCCAACTATCGTAAAGCATCAATTATTGCAGCTCATGCGGCAGCACCAAACGGTAGGTGAGGTTTGTTTTTAATCGATTGGGAAAGTTTGATGCTTCCCGTTTCGGATGGGATAGTGTGTGAGTATGTTTGGTCTTTTTGCCGTTCGGAAACGGAAGAAAGCTCTTTTGGTTGCTCTTGGTGTTACCTCGGACTGATTTTGTTGGGAGGAAAATGGGACGAAAAATACGGGTGCGATTGGGCGTGGGCAGGACCAAGTGAAATTGCTTTGGTAAACCGAAATAACACAGCATGTTTATTGTGGTGAAAGGATGTTGTGAGTCCTTTCCTGTTTAAATTCCTGTGCTCAGTGTGCAGGGTTTTTTTGTACGGTTTTTTAAAACTGTTTCTGCAGTTGGTTTGGGAAAGTGGCCACAGAAAACTGCTCATCCTTAATTTACTTTAACATCCGGCTTTTGTCGTCTTGTCTTCAATTAAGATTTTTACCACATCAAATGAAAAATGAAACCAATGTCTCGACCAAACGTTTCAGGGGTTAGCAAATATTTTGCCACATCAAATGAAAACCCCTGCAAAGGGTATCGAAAAACAACTCTTGAGTGCTTGCAGGCAACACAATGTACTAAAACTATGCAAATCGAGAAGGGAAAGCGCGGAGGTGGACATTCGATTGGAAATGAAGTTGTTCGATGATAAATGTTCGATGTGCATGCTACGATTGTGTGTTTGCATGTTGGGCGGCTCTATTGTGTCAACAAGAGTGCTAGACAAACATTCATTTATCATGTTCGTACGTCAATTTCTACACAATGGCCTTACCCTTTGTTGCAGAGAGAGAGAGAGAGA
>KB694357.1:0-12353 GCA_000349165.1 Anopheles christyi | reverse complement strand
GTGTGTGTGTGTGTGTGTGTGTGTGTGTGTGCGTGAAATAAAAACACTAATTTTAAAGATATTAATGCGTTTTTTTAAACTAATGGTGCTGCCCTGACTTGTGGCCTTAATTCACATACTAATATGCTAAACTTACGTATCTTCTACCTCGTTGGAACGCAGGTTGGGCTTCGTTTTGATAACTACTGTTTTTATAGTGCAGACTTCAAAACACCTTTCTTCATTTTTCCAAACATTGCGTAGCCTTATCTCATCAAGACGAACTTGTACTTCATTAAGTCAAGCTTGAAATTCATTCACCGAAAAGGACGATAAAAGAGAAGGAACTGTTTTGCTCTGAGTACAATACTTTACTGTACAATAGCGGGTAAAGTACATCGTAGCTTAGTACCCCAAACTTTGCTCCCGGTATAGGCAAACCAGAACCAGGGAGAGTAGCCATTGTCGACTTCCTTCATCGACGAGCTGTTGCAATAAAATTGTCGTAAAGTGAACTTGGCTCCGTTCGCCTTTTATTACCCTGGCAATTCCTTGAGGAAATCGATAAGAGACTGAATTTTGTGTACAGTGGGAGCTGGAGTGGCTGCTACCATTACTACTGTGAGCTTTTGACTGCTACACATCACAGCTTGTTTCGTGCGTCGCGTGATTTGCACAGATCATGCTGATGTTGATGACCATGATGATGACGATGCTGTCGGAGGGTTTGTTTTTTGTCGTGTATGTGAAAATATGAAGAGATGTTGGGTAAGAGATTAGCTTCTTCGTGAATTGTGACCGGAGAGATACAAAAAGCAAGGAAACATTAAACCTGTTTTTTAGCGTATGGTGTTTATGGTTAAAGTGGAGCGACAATGTTGGATGTATTATTGTTCTGGCTAAAGATATACATTTTGTGAGATATATTTAAAAGCATTATCATGAGTTATTTTTCATGTGCACAAATGCAATAAACTGTGGACTTTGGGAAGTTGTTTCATGAAGTTGCAAGCAGCAAGGTACGTAAATTAAGAGATCTTGCTATTTAGACATTTCTTTGTTCCTTGGGACTTATCGTCTTTAGTTGGTTTCTTTCATTTTGACCAGATTTGGCAGATTTTTACAAATATTTTTTTTTATTTATTTTTTCCTAAATTTAATTTTCACCAGGTTTGACATTTGCAGCTACATTTAGCCGTTTTCAAAAAAAAATTTTTTTTCTAAATTTCATTTTGACCAGATTTAGCATTTGCAGCTACATTCAGCCGTTTCTAAAATTTTTTTTCATTTCAAGATTTTTCTTGACATTTATTTTTTCTTTGGGACTTATCTTCTTTCGTTGGTTGCTTTCGTTTGTAGTATTTTTTTCTTCATAATACCCAAGGTATGTCATGAAATTTAAACTCATCATAAAAGACGTTTTGAATGATGAAAGCTCCAATGGCATGGTTGTTTGTTATTTATTATTGATTTTTTTCTAAGCTCCTTTCTTCATGAACTTAATCATTTAAAGTTATTCAACGTTTTTGCAACAAAATCCTGCATACGTAGCAGCTTTAAATGAATTTCTCTTTAATTCTCTATCAATTTCGTATTTCATCATAATTTCCAGTTTAAAATAAGGCTCTGCTAATAAAGCGCTTTATTCGATCCGAGTATATATTGGCAACCGTTTCGGAGGAAGAAGCCATAATTTTAAAATGCAATGTCAAAGGCAATGAAAAAGCGATAATGAACGATGGCGGAATAAAAACGATAAAAAGCAGAAAGACTTTGTGGCGCCTGCAGGTAAAGGGGTTTGCTGAGGGAAAGGCTATGGCAGGTTTTAGTCGAAAAGAAAATTCTTAATTAAGTATACACCGCAAGTTTGAAATGAATCTCGTCTCGCTTGCTAGAGATCCGCTTTATGCCTCTCATGAGTCCGTATCCGTGGGTGTAACGAAAAACAGGCTTCGGATAAGTTAGACAAAGACGCATAAAAGCTTCTACCTCTTCCTCCTTTTCTCTCCTTTGGCCGGATGTGGAAAAGCTGGTTTTTGTTCAGTTTGTTCTGAAGGTTTCCGGTATCAGGATATCGTATTAGGTGTTTTCTTGTTTGCGGATCCACCGGTTAGTGCGTAAACTTTGTCCAACAGACGGTTGTCGTGGTCGATTGGCCCGCTTCCGAGTGGTGGTTTGTGTAAGCAATATTTACGCAACTTATCACCGTCAACCATCGAGGGGCAAGGGATTAAATACTGCCATACCTACACACCACACCACGAAAAAAAGTAAGCGCAAAAATATCTAGAAGAAAATCTCGATACGTAGCAAGCACGTCCCATTCACGCCAACATTTACCATCGTCATCATCGTCATGGTCGACGATTTAATGTTTTCAAGGATTTATTTTCCCAATGCCGAAAGTGGCACCGAAACACTGAGTTGGGGAGAGTAGTGGGAAAAGGTTGCTCCCAAAAAATGGGAAGGTAAATTTCCGCTCAAGATGTTTGCCGAAAAGATTCACGGCGCTAACCGCTGCGGTGGCATCCTTCGTTGACATTGTAAAATTGTTCCATTTTCCCTTTTGTTTGTGTTTTTTTTCGCTACCTTTTTCACGCTCATTTCCAGAAAGCGTGAGAGACATTTTTTGCAATACCCATTCAGCTTTCACTGCACACGATGAGTTGGCGAACTTGGGTTAGGGAAATTCTTGAAAAGATTGGGACTGCGGCGAACCCATTCGTGGCTGAACGTTAAATTTATGGGTTGGTTAGGACAGCGGTGGCATTGAAGTTCGTATAACTTTGTGATTGATGAATCTCGTAAATTTTAAGAAAAGCAGTTCCGGGTACGATTTAAATCCAACTTGGGAAAGGTGGCCTAAAGTGGCGGTAATTGAAAGATGAAAAGGTCATTTAAATCTTTTTCCCGTTGTTCAGGTAAGATATGTGTTGATGGAGCTGATCGGACAGTTTGCATTTGCCGGTATGCGGTGAGTACTAGTTATTTCTATATAGTCGATCGTGTGTCCTCAACGTAGACACACGAGATTCAAGTCCCTGTTCTTATGTTTTAGCCCTATTTTGTTCGCAGATATTTGTTTGCTTGGACTCAACCGAACAAAAAATCAACCGAGCAAGTTCTCTTACGTCATCATCTAACAACATCCAGCGAGTTGTAATCACAAAATACAATAAAATGCCTTAATTCGCATCCAGCGCCAGTTCATCGAAACGCATGCGAACACGTTGCATGCGCTCTAGCAACGACACTGAGCTCCATCCGAAATGCAATTAATGCACTGCCTGTGTCTGTCTGCTGCATTCGACGTGTTTTCTATGCCGGTGGAACTAAAACAAAACGATATCCTACCGGGACCGGATAAATTGGTGCAATCGATACTGGCCTGCATTTGCGTGTTTGTGGATAGTGCGGATACCAATTCCCGGATGGTAAACTCTTTTCCAGAGGGCTTGTTCGACCTTGAACGAGGCAAATCAATGCGTCCTGTTCTCCAAATTCACCAAATGTAGATTCGTAGATCGAAACAAACATCACGGTTCGGTGTCATCGCGTACAAAACAGGGTGGAGAGGAGGCTGGAGGAAAGCATGGTAGCAAACCTGGGGACCCGGGCCATCGATCGGAAGTAGTTTCCCATTTTCCCTGGGCATCATTTTTCGGCTGACAGGCTGCTGCTCGCGTCACAATGTGCCACGTGTGTTTAATACGCCAAACTTAAGCTCAACCACGTGAACGGCTGTCCTTTGACGGCTGTCACGGCCCTAACGGGGACGATGCTTTTCGCTCGCAAACGGTACCTTCTAACCAAGTCCTCTTAAATGATGGGAGAAAGAAGGACGAGTGAAGTAGGATGGCGCACGAAGCAGGTTGACGGTGTGCAAAGTTTAACATTGTTGTAGCGTCGGCACACAGGGCTTCGGGAGAAACTGGTTGGAAAATGAAGCCATGTGCCAAATCAAAAACCGACATTGTGGAAAATTGGCCGTAGCACTCGTTGTCGGTTGTTTTCACTCACGCGGAACATCCACCATACACACACATAACAGCACATATACGTGCCAACGCTATTTGTGTTCACTTGCTTACTCTCACACAAGCACTTTACCAAATTGGGATGGATCAATTCGTTCGCGATGTAGAACGGTGGCTACTTTTAATAGTGTTTTAGTTTAAAAATAAAGAGCAAAAGGGTAAAACTGGAAACTATCGGTTGAAATGGTAGCATTCGATGGTGGAAAGGCATGAAAAACAGTGGAGATCGATTTTAAGGCAGCCAAGTGAACGATGCAAATTTCGAACCAACCAATTCAATCGTTAGCTCTGCAACTGTTCGGCGTGCATGGTGCAATGTGATATGGTATTTAATTTAGCTTTTAAATTTTGATCTTCTGATAGACCATGTAAGATGAATTCATTGCAATTTATTACACAAACAGAGGAATGAAGGGTGTTTTCTTAGTTGGCCAAGGAATAATAAAAACCGGTGCCCTAACAATATATCGCACACATCTACTAGGATATTAGTGAATGTTTTGAGTAAATATTCGTTACATTAAGAAAGACGCGAAAATGCTAACTGTCGTATGCATTTGTCTAAAAACAGTAAATTGTGCTTTGAATTGTGCTCAACACTTAAACGAGTTTTTTTTTGCTGCAAAGCATTGTAGAATAAAACGTTCCTTTTTCAGGTTTCTCTGAATGACTGCGCGTTTCTTCTGGTGCAAACCATCCAGCTGCTGCAGATCGGACGAGAAATACATTCGCATGCACACCATCCCCTCAGTGCATCGTAATGAGTTTTTAATTTCACCCTCACTTTACCGCGCGCGATAATGATGATGGTCGATGATGCTTTTGCTTTACGAGTGCTCATAGCTTCAAGAAAGCCGATAGATCATGCAACGAAGGATGCTTGAGTAGCGGCATTTCTTGGGCAAGTTTTCCTTCTTGGGCAAGCGTCTTTGTGCCGCTACCGGTGGAAGAGTGGCTCCAATTTTATGATACTGTAAGCTACGTTTTTAGTGCACAATGCAATGCAATTAAGAATTCTGCCTTAGTTACGGCGCTGCAGTAAACGGAGATTGTTTTTACCACCGGGTACGGACTGCTGCAATGGACAGCTTCTAGTGGTGTAGAGTGAGTGTTTTTTTTCTTAAGTATGCTAAAGTGTTCAGAAACTGTTTAAAGTACACTTTTGAAGTCCACTATGCTGTACAGATCATTTATAGTTGACAAATGTGGCAAGAGTGAGTGTCAACCACACAGAGAGTTGTTTTAATCCCAAAAAATCGTTTCAAACCTTGCAACGATAATGATACGTATGTGCTAGGATCATACATTTAACACACAATCAACACCCAGTAAATCAATAAACATAAAGCATATGAAAATATTTCCTGTATGGTAGTTGAGATTGTTGCCCCTTAAACCAAAAAAAGGTACAAAAATGACTTGAATTATTTGGCAATTCCGCTGCATAAGTTACCAAATAAACCGTGCGAAAAACATCGAACCGAAGGTGCAAATCTCTGGCATGGTTCCGCACGTATGTCCGTATGTGCTGCAAAATGTTTCGAATTTTTCGCCCATCGTTCCCACCCGTAGACTGTCCTAGGTGCAGTAAAACCGAGCACACCGGGATCATTGAATTTGACGATTTAATCCGCGTGCTTACGGGAGTTGGCTCGTTTGCGAAATGCGGCTTCATTCGGGTGCAGTAGCATTTCTACTGCATTCAATTGCACTCCGTTCGCATGCTTACCGGGCGCATCGTTTGCATTGTGGAAGGATGTATTCATGTATTCAGTGGCGAAAGATAAATTGGATAAATTGCATCGTTAGCAGATAATTTCATTCCCCAGCTTTACCGCATCAATACGAAAAGAGGGATTTTGCGATATTTTTTGGTGCGCGCGGGATACAGTGGGGAATAAATTGTCTGAGATCATGGTTAATACATTTGACGATGGGGTGTAACATTTCGTTTTGTAGATTGTTATCAGCTTATTGCCAAAAATTACATGTTTAAACTTTTGCTCGCTTTCGTGCCTAGTGTTGGAAATAAATACATGTTCAGCATGGTTGAGGGAAAGCACACAAATCAATAAAAATTTACATACATTTCTACCATTGTTGCTTCATCTACGTTCACATGAATGTTTGTAACCATTTGCTTGTAGTCACTCGCTAAGTTTCATACATCCACAGTGGAGCACTGTAAACAAGCTCATAATTAAATCATAAAACTTTTGCCCTTTATCGTCCGAAACGGTGTGCTTCAATGCTGAAAATAAGCTGTTTGAAGAGTGAAAACACTTCGGACGAAGCGGAGGCCCAGCAAATGGTCATCGTTTGACTAGTCTGGCTGGTAAGTTTGTTAATGAACAAGAGCTGTAAAGCTTTGTACAGTACATAAAACCATCATAAAAGTTGGGGTCACTCTTTTCCGTAGTACGATGCGAACATGCGAAAGGACTGTGTGTACAAAGATAATAAGGGGAAGCATGCACATGTTAAACCTTAAATTGAGCTTATAAATTAAGATGCAGCTATGCCTCAGCATAATACAACAAAATAGAAGACCCTACATTTGCTTCATGGTTAAAAAAGTAATCACAAAAATGGTCAACTGATTTAGTTCTCATCATTATAAATAGTGGTTTATAAAAGTATAGTATATAAGTAAAAAAAAACTAAAATAGCGAAAAAAGTGTGTAACCTATACGACTTTAATATAACAAAAAAGTTAAAACATCGTTTTCATTTGCTGCAGGGCAAAACAAAACTACAAAACATTTCCAAAAAAACTGAGATTTTTGTTGATACAAGCTTTTCTCGATGGTCTTTGAGGCAACTCGATCGTCGAATGGTAACGGAGTAGGCCTTTCAATAAGGCATGACGTTGTTCGAATCCCATTAGGACTGCCTCCATATACTCAGGACTGACTATCCTAATCAATTGGTACACCAAGCAACATTAAATTCAGCACTATTAGAGCTTTTGCAGTCTCGTTTACGTGTTGGAACCTTCTTAAAAGAACGTTCAATGTTAATAATGTTGTGTACCATATAATATTCTTAGCCTAACAAACAGTTAACTTTTGTTTCAATTTCCTAATACAATGTATCAATCATGCATCTTTAACCTTCCAAGCTGTCTTGATTCTACTTTGATTTCCACTGCATAAAGAAAACAATATCAATGTTGCTGCAAGAAGCGTTACACGCATCTCATACGCCCACGAAGCCAAATCAGCAAGACGTCCGACAAGGCATTGCCTTGAAAGAATGTTTGATCAAAGCTGCAGCAAAACGTTGTTATTACAAAAATAGAAGTAAATAAAAAGGCAAGTAGGTGCTGTACTAGAAACGGTTCACAGACAGCGACCATTGCTAAGCTATAAGTTTAGCATTATGCACGAAACTGCACACCGAACTGCACACCTTGTTGTGATGGCAGAAGTTGTTACACTTTGCGTAGTTGTTTTGAAAGGGGTAAAAAGTTCAGAAAGGGAATTTTCAGCTACTAGCCAGCAGGCAGGTTAATTTTAAAGTACAAGTCATGGAAAGATAGTCCGTTTGTAGCTCGTTTCTCTGTTTCTAGGAAACGAAGCAACCAAGCTGCTGTAATGTTGTTTGGTCACGCGAAATACAAAGCGCTTAGCGAGGCGTAAAGTTTACAGGCTCTAACTCTGGCCTGCTAGCATAATGTGCTTCACTGTAAGGAGGTCGTGTGTGTGTGTTTGTGTTGTGTTTGTGAAATGGAAAACCAAATTCCACACAAGTTCGCTTCTACGTTACGTTCTCTTTTACTCCTGCCTGTACTACTTACGGCGGTAAACTTCCTTGCAGCATAAAGCTCGGCCATCGAGTAAACGGAATTTGGAGTATGAAATTTTAATATTTCTTCCAGAAGGGCGAAGGGACGGCAAGAAACAATCCTCGCCCCCTTCAACCCTTACCATTGATTTTGCATAGTGATATGGCGAGAGTGATTTACATTATGTAACTAAAGTGAACCGTAGGGATTGTTGGAATTTGCATGCAGGGTGTGTTTTTTTTTCGGTGCTGTTTGCTGAACAGAAAAATAGGTTTAGTGTTTCGTGTACTTGGTTTGATTATCGTGAAGAAATCAAGCTAGCAGTGACCGACTTGGATAGTTCCTGGGTAATGGGGAAATGTAATTAACAAAATGGTAAAGTCGACGTTATTTGATGGGAATTCGTCAGATGATGGAACGGGGTCGGGTATGGAATGTGATTGAAGTAGCAATTCCATCGTAAGAGCTGTGGAAAGATGAAAGCTTTGGGTCTTGGGTGGAAGTTTACGGGCAAGTTAGACAAAATCATTCAACTCAATGTCTAACGCTCATGACAGAAAGACAGTTGTAGTTTTTGTAGAATAATCAACATATTTTCCAACCGTCCCGGAAAGCTTGTTTGCATCATCGGTGGAATGGGGTCATGTCGTGCATCATACAATCATGTGTTGTCTTTTGGATGGAATGTAATGTTTTTTGTTCCGGTAATAAATGATTGGTTTAGTTTTTGCAAAGAACAATCTCCCTCAAGAGTTATCCGCAATGAATAGCGCTTCTGGAGATGGACCTTGGAGATTTATTGCGTTACCAGCAGACCTTACCCACGAAACACTTTCTTATGCGGCAACATTCGCATCATCAGCACACTCCAATTTGCAACAGGTTCCACGTTGTTCAATTCGTTGTAGTTCACGGTTATGAATATGTAAAATTGTCTGCTGCCACTACTGGTGCTGTGCTACTGCTTCCGTCGTTCATGATGCGCGTGCTTAACGGATGGATTCCGTTATTGCATGCATAATTTACGCATGGCGCATCGCATGGTACACCGAAAAAAAATGAAACGGTCGGCTTTGCTTCCGTTTTTGCATGCAAAATCATCGCTTGAATCTGGTTGCAAAAAGGGCTGCTAAATTGGACGCACCCGGGCTGAGCTTTCCACGATTATGGAAAGCATCATCTTAGCTTTTTCCCTTAGATTGGTGATGGGGATGTGGAAAATGGTTGAAAAATTAAGCATTTCAAAGTGGTTCCGGATTGGTTTGTTCGCTAACTTCGGAAGGAATGATGTATCAAAAATGTTGGTTGAAAAATGTTCTTCTCGCGAATTTGGGTACCGAATCCAGAAAAGCTAAAAACCATTTGTAATTCTAGGAAATTCTTACTTAATGATTGCCATTTTCATTCCACCACACAAAGTGAACAAGTTAAACTCACAAAAATAAAACATTTTCAAAACAAAACTCATTTTCATTTCATGCATGTAGCTTAACACCCTACCGAACTAACTGTTCGGCAAAACGCTGGTCGAATATTGATTAAGCCATTTAAGGTGTACAGTGTACACACGCAACCTTCCTTCTGTTCACTGTTCTATTTGCCATGCTTTGTTGAGAGTCACGAGCAAAGGTATAAAAAAGGTGAGACCTTTCCGCGCTGTCATAAAAACGTGTGTGTGCTGTAACAGAAAAATTCATGGTATTCGTTCACCTTTTCGTACGCTCACTATAGTTCGCGTTTAGCGTTGTAGAACCGGAAGCTTAATGCCAAATAATTTCTCCATTACTTTGTGGTTCTAGCAACAGCAGGGAAAAATTACCCGTAGTATTTAGCATGCTAGCAACGTTCGTCTAACTAGGCCATCGGTGGACGAGAACCAACGCTCGATGCGTTAACGCAGCCCGTTGGTTGCAATTCATTTACGAAGGCATATCCCGCTGCTGCTAGGAGACAGATTCAACCAACTCCCGGTTCAACTCGACTAGTGACAGATTTAGCTGTCTGATAAGTGTGTCACACCCTGTACCAACCGCTTCGGATTGCTGTGAAATGCTGTAAATTAATGTGCAGCAGTTAGTGTGCGTTCCCTGGGGCCGCTAGTCATGCAGTGGACGTAAAATGTTGTAAAGCAGCGTGGGCCGGACGTTAGAGTGCGCCCTCATTCCACTTCCTTCCGCCAACCACCAATGTGCAGTTTTTGAATGTTTTTTTAAAAGTGTTTTACTATTCCCTTCCAACCCGAATGCTTCATTATTGCGAAAGCTCCGTTGCAGCACACAGGTTAGTTGTAAAGTTCTGCACACTACTTAATTTTCGCACCGGGAAAAGGGGGTTCGAAATTTCATGGCCCGTAACTTATTGTTCGATTACCGTGCACATAACTTACGCCAGATTTACGGACGAGCACTTGCCCGGGAACGGGAAAAGCATAAAACTTTCCAATCAGCCGATCCGATGAAAACAGCAGCAAAAGGGCAGATAAAAAAAGCGAATCGATCGTTAAATGGAGAAAAAAGGGAAGAAGAAAAAGATAACATGAAGCTTTATTACAAACGAGCGCTCTTGAGACCACTCACATCCGGTGGGTAAATAGTAGATGGCAGCAAGATTGAAGGTGTTTCTTCTTCTCGGTTGAATGAATACTTTGCAATTAAAGTTTTATGCTTTTGCGGCTCGGGACAAAGTTGAAAGTACAGATGGAATAGTTGCGCTTATGTTCGACCTCTGGTGCTCAGCATTATGGGAGAGTGGTTTCATGTAGCGTAGTTTTGTAACATTGCTGATGTTTTACAACGTTTTTCAAAACAGTTTGACACATTGAAATGTTGTAGAAAAATTATGTTCTTAACATAAAACATACCGCCATTATTACTAGCCACTAAAGTTATTAATAGCATGAATAAAAAGTACACAAACTCCTGCACTTTACAATATAAATTAAACCAATACTAAGACAGTCAAATTGCCGGTGACGTTCCTTTCCCTTTGATTTATTCATAAAACCCGAGAACTTTCATGCTGATTGTGAATGTTATGCATCACACCTTTTTCTACAAAATACATGGGCAGTGCTATTGCTTTACTACAAACGTTTTCGTATCTGATGCACACCCGATGGTAGTAGATAGCACTGTTGAGAGCATCGTCACCTTGCCCTTCCTCCCAGCGTAACACCATTGAGTGTCCAACGAAAAATCTCTTCGGTACTTTGTGCCAGATTGCAGAAAACTTCCCGAGCACGCGGTGTCGTAAAAGTGTTTCCCGCCCCCGCTAGTGCATCCGGTGAGATGGGTGGCAGGAAGAACCTGCAGAAAAGTCGAACCGTCTGGGTGCCACCACCCTCGGGGCTAACTATGCTGCTGATGTAGCTGCTGCTTGCAGGTAGGAAGGAACGAACAGAAGACTGTTCGCTACACTGCATGCATACCATCACTCCAGGCTGTTCGAGGGGTAGTACTGTCCCAACCGCAAGTTGTTGGGCGTGCGTGGTCCTAAGTGGCGTGGGTGAAGAGAACCATAAAAAAGTATACAATATCATACCATCATTAGCCTTTCGCTGGGTGATACTGTGGTCGGGTACAATAAGGAAACAACTGGTTTTAAAACTTCTTAAAAGTTGGGACGAAAGATCTTAGGCCGTTTGCTTTGTTGATTTTTCGATGCCACTTTGAAGCGCGTCCATTATACAAAGTTGCATTGGCCGCTGTGTTCTGTTTTCTGGTACGACAATGTAAAGAGCATTTTAAAATTCAATACCTTCCTTCCCGGCAACGTTTCGTTTGCTACAGTCATGCAGGAGGCTTGAGTTGTGACTAGATGCAATGTAATGAACGCTGGGTTGTGTTAAACTCGCGCTGCTGCTACTGCACTAGCTCACCGGTAGATTACTACGTCCGGGTACGTAGATGTGTTTCATAGTTCAACGTTTCATGTGGTCGTCTAATGTGGACACCAGGAAGCTAAAGAGGTTTGTTTGTTTGACTGCCAGCTGATGAACATGGGCATCAGTTCACACAAGTGCTCTGGCTCGGGCCGTGTTCTGGCCATGTAGTCATGGAAACCGGAACAGGTGCTTTTCTAAATTGGCAGATCCGGCAGGTATCTTCTGGCCTGTTGTCTTGATGTTGGCATCCTGTCAGGCCTCGGGATGTAACCAAGTCTGTCAGAGGTCGGCAAAACTCCTTTTACGCTTCGACAGTCGTCTGTCCGGGTTGATTGATTGGGTTTTGCGCTGGAGCTAGCTCGCCGGTTCATATTTCAATCCCTGCTCAAAAACCCTCCCACAACTATTGTGCCTTGGCTGGGTGCAAAATATGTACAGCCAGACAGAGAGAGAGAGAGAGAGAGAGAGAGGGAGAGAGAGAGAGAGAGAGAGCGAAAGCATCTCGACGATGTAGAAAGATTTCTTTCATCGACATCCTTAAACTTGCGGGGTTCGCCATTGAAATGCGGGAGATAAAAAGGGTCGAAGGTGAACTATCCTAGATAAATCTTCCTCCCGTTGCCTTTGGTTTGAAAAATGGCTGTGTCGGTGGAAGAGTGTACAACGT
>KB694346.1:0-12355 GCA_000349165.1 Anopheles christyi | reverse complement strand
AGATCGGACGCAGTTCAATGATGGTACATGCTTTTGTTCCAAATAAAGATACAGCACGTTTTAACACACAATACGCATACATCATACAGTGCTACGGAAAGCGGAAGAAAAGATGTTCTTGCAACATCCCACACCCAAACACACACACACACACACACACACACATCTACGCTCACGTGCGGTAGATATTTGATTGTTTTATTTCACACCCGTGTGCACGACATCATAGAGCGCCCGACGGCAACAGCAGATCGTTATTGCTTTGCTCGGGATCGGCCCTCTCTATGCCCATTTTTCTCTCCCTCACCACGCTGTTTCAACAGCTTCAAAGTGTTAACAGTGATACGTGAATAGTTCGATATATTTTTGTGTGGAAAGTGGAAGTCAACATCCCACCAGGCGTCTCCATGCAGTACGATAAGAAACGACTTGAAATCGCTTCAAGTGATGAAAGAGTTTGTTGTAGCTTTGTTTGAATGGAATGTGACAAAAGTTCGATTATGTTGAATATATTTTACGATGGCATATAGATGTATTTAACTGTTAGAAACTAACAAGAGTAATAATGTAAACAATTTGTTTAGGCTAAGGAGTGGGGCCAAATTAATTTCTCTTTATTCTCGGTTTAAGTTGCTGTTCACTGTCTGATTTGTAGTTCGTGCAAAAGGTCGATTCGGCGGAACTCTACAACAGTTTCAACAGTAACATTTAACATTGAGCTTGTTTCTGTCATCTTTTCTGATTCTTTAATTTGTTATTCGTTCTGTACTTTATCCGAATGAGGTATCGTTGGGAATTCAATAAATAAATAAAATAAATAACAGGAGCGATATTTTCTTATCAAATTCCCATAAAAAAAAATATATGGTAAGGACGTAAGACTTCAATATTTTCGTAAAATCTTTTTTTAAATGCCGATCAGAGTTCGATTTCCATCCGAACAGTTCTTCAGGAACAAAAACTGGCTATCCGGTTACTTGCTACAGACAAGTCTGGTCGGCCTTTATAAGGCTGACTCATTCCAACGTAGATTTGAGACTTTGAAACAGAAATATATAATGTCCATTTTAGTGTATGTTTCCAAGGAATATTGTTTTACATATAATCTCAGGGAGAATGCTCCTCTTTCAAAGCGAATGTTTTGTGTCTATATTTCACATCTTCACAAAGCTCTCAAAAATATTTTGTAACTTCCCTCCTCACCTTTTTTTGCTCTTAAAAATGTACTTATTGATGCTTCTTTACTGACAGTTAACAAGTGATGAGTATATTGTAGGTAAAATACGTTACTTAAAACAATCATAAGTAGATTTATCACGTTCACTGCTTCATTCATGACTGACAACGAACATTGCCTGGCCAAGTCAACTAGGGTTGGACAATAAACGAGATTTATTGCACTGCCGCATCGATCGGAGCTTGGCGCCTGAAAGCTCTTGTCTCAAAATGCCTGAATCATAGTGTGTGCGAAAGGTTATGGTTTATTCCTCAAATTTCCACCGATTTTCTATCTAAATAATCTGACCACGTTTAGTTTATGTTCGCAAGAAATTTTCTTAGTTTATACAGTTTGTTTCAAAAACGCGATTTCATAAATGCATCGTATCATATATTTCATAATCAAAGCTGTACAAAGTGGAAATTAGTACAAAGTTTGGAAGAACTCATGTTCTGTCCTTTCTATCAAGTAGTTTCTATCAATGTACATAAATCCCCGTTTAATCAAATACAAACTAAACAACATTCACTGCAGTACCGCCGTTGCCGTCCTAAAATAATCGCTGCATTCCGGTTTCTCGAACTTTGATTAAAAACTGTTCACTCGTTCTCGATTCCATCAGCCGATGCATTAGTGTTTGTTGATCGGCTTTAATCACACTGCACAGCACACCCCTATCCACCCTTCAAATGCATTCCGACAACAGGTACGCATCAGGGCACAGGAGAATGATTTTACTAAATTGAATTCTACCCACTGTTGCACTTTACGATTCGTATCACCACACCGGCACACCGGCTAAGGGAACGGATTTTACGGATTTCTGCCGGCAGCTTTTCTTTTGCCCCTTCGCAAATGTGCGTCAGCATGTGTGCTGTACCGATAACAGATGTCCGTTTGTTCGTTGCCTGCTCGGAACGAAACGGTTCCCTGTTTGCAATGTCCCAGCTTGTCTCTTTGCGGCAACAGGAGCACACGGGCTGCACATATAGTGTGTCGTGCCATAGTCGATTGCCCGTATCCCGAAAGCACTGCCAGTGCATACGTTTAATCTTCTTTCAAAGCGTCCGACACCACTAAGCCCACCTCATCCGGACAAAAAACCGACTTCAGCTAGCGGACGAAGCGGAAACATTCTGGCATTCATGGGCAAACTGGCATGCCCCGAAAACGGGACGAAGAAATGAATTGAAATCTGTCTCGGGAAACGATTTCTTCCTCCTCGGTACGGCTAAGTTTTTCCCAAACCGTTTCTGGCCGACGGTACGGATTGCATTACTCTGTACTTGAACTTCCCAGCAATGCTACGTGCTACGCCAGAAAGGCACACCAAATCGGGCTCCTTTTTGAAGTTCAGTGTCAAAGGAAAATTGTCTTCCCCTCTAGCACAAAGATAGCTTCGCCGAGGGGTCACAAAGATTCGTCCAATTCCTTCTAGAACCTTACCTTGGTGGTCTAGCTTGAAACTTCCTTCGGAGAATTGGAGCCACATTCCATCACCCAGAATTCTTAGATTCTCGCTCGAGCTGTCAACCGCAGGGCGCTTCGTACTGTTCGTTTTGTCGTGCCGGTTTTTGACACACAAACACACACACACACCCTCACACAATCAATGATGGATGCTCTAATAAATCTCGCTTCGTAGAAACGAAAGCTGTGAAGACAAAAGTTGAGGAATGGACTTCTTCTCGTGACAAGCTTTAAGCCTTTCGCAAAGCCGACCCTCCAGTCGTTTAGGTACAATTTCCGAGTGGTTCCTCGGAATGGGTGCTTGGGGTTGTTGTGAGACTTTGAACATTCGCCCGTCTAGCACTGCGAGCACTTTCAGGCAATTCGTTGCACAAATGAGTCTCACCCTTCGGAAAACATTATTCATGTGAGTAGTTGTGTGGTACTTAGGGAGAGATTAGAGCTCAAAGTCTACCCAGCGCAACGGTAGAATTTTTTTATGTCTGTACTGTTTGTATCACTATATTATGGCTATCAATACTACTACGTGAGAAGTAATGTGTTTCTTACATCTACCTACATATTTTTCACTGCAAACTTTTTTGTATAAACAATTTTTATTATCATGCATTACGCTTTTAAAATAAAATATTATAAGTTGCAAGTGCACGTGAAACATTGAACCAATAAAAAATATATGATTTAAGGGTATTAATTTAATTTATATTAATACATTATATGATTAATCATGACTTAAATAAATACATCATTGTCAGTGAAATTAAAACAAAAAACGTTTAATTATCTTTTTTGTTTGCATCAATTGACGAAATATATATAAATGTTTTAAGCATATCTTTTCACACAGGACTTATGCTTCAATATTAGATATTAAAGAAATGTTGTATAAAAAATTTGTAATGTAATGCACGGAAAATGAAAAGTTTCTGCAAGCGCAAAAGCTTCCAACCTTTCACGCCATCAAATAGTTTTATCAAAAGCCAATCGTTCAAACACAAATATAACAAATCATCAAGCACCTCATAAGTGAAGGTCAACAACATGGATCATTCCATCATTTCATGGGTTTTTTTTATTTTTTTTTCCAAACTTACTTTTCCCGAGTCCTACAATTCCATTTTGTTTGACTTCCATCGTTGCCTTTCCGGTCATACTTTCAGTCAACATGATTCCATCTGTTCCTTTGGAAAAGTGAGTTTTTTATTTTTTGCTCTCGTTGTCTGTACATCGAAAGTCTTGGTTTCCTGTATTCGATCGAAATCGAGTCTGCCAGCCAGGGTACGGTATTTTTTATGGACCAACCAGTTTTGCCTGCTGCATCAATATGCACTTGCTGCATCTGCAGTGCAGTGATTCTGCCATGATGCACAGCACACACCCTGCTCCTTCCTTCAGTTCCGGTGGCATTGTTACTTTTTTGGCCCAGGTCACTTTTTCGATTTGCCATTTCGTTTGGGGATATGCGAAAAGGGCAAACGGAACACGTCCCTGTGGCGCTGAAGTGACACACGGAATGGGATCTCGCATAAACCCAACCGTGCGCTACCTACGACTGACCGTAAGAAGCCAAAAAGGAAATTGAAAGCATCCCAGCTTTGTTGCTCACTCGTTTTTGTGCCGCTGCAGCTGCCTGTTGGCTGGCACAGTAGCACCGATCCAACAATCCAAATTTCAATCCCAATGGTCAGCGAGCAGCATAATAACGAGATTGGGTCGTCTGAAAAGTGGAGAAAAACAACTGGACAGGGTTATGCACTACTGCATTCAGCGTGAGAAATAATATCCTTGGCATGCGTTCCAAAATTCCCTGGGAAAGCTTTGCGTCAGTGACGAAATAACAATATTTTCCCCCCTAAATGCATCTTGGCCTGCGTTCAAAGGCACGAAATGGCTTCAAATGTATTTAAAGTATTTTTTTAACACAAATCCCGCAACCGTTGCTTAGCTGATCTGATCTTTTAGCGTTTTTGTGAACAAACAATGCATCAAGTTAAATTACAAAAGTTTATTAAAAAAATTATTTTAATTTTTGGAACACTGGAACACAAACATTATCGATTATGTGTAGAACTCTCTCTTAGCGAATATCAATTATGCTTACGTCTATGAATAGGTCAATCTACGAACGATGAAAATGTTCATAAATCACTGATAGACTAAGCATTACAATATGTTCTGAGTATAAGTGTAAATATGGTAGTAAGCATACCAGCAAATAAGAAGAGAAGCCAACCAAGACACTTCAGTAACCCAAACGACTCGAAATGAGTGGAGCTTATTGTTACATTATTGATATTTAAAAAAAGATTAAACAAAAGAATCTGCTGAAACTAACAGAAGAATATCTAAAGATAAAGAAAATATAACATTTACTCAAACAATAATACGTTACAACTACAAACAAAAATCTTGTAATAGTCATCAGATAAATCCTGTTAAATATCGTGCCAAAGCAACACTTTTTTTTCTACAGATCCAATAACGTGCATTATAATTCATTATGTAGTATTTAATCTTTCTCATAAGATCAGTTTACAGAAAATTGGAGTCTTCAAATCGGTAAAAAATAACCAAACCACTAAGTTTCATTGTACAGTACATACTGCATGTACAATGGATATTTCTCCTCCTTTTGCATTTAAAAGTGCTTCTTGAAAAAAGTAGCAAAGAAACACAAGTACACCAATAGTTCCCATGGATGGCAAATGAAACGAATGCTGCGGATCGATTACTTTCTTTATGTATACTACTGCTGTACCATTATAGAAAAATAGACGCCGGAGAAAAGAACCCAAACCACAAGCACAACCACTATTCTGCTATTGTGAATGCATTGCCCGGATGTACGAGTTCTCCCGGTGCGGCAGCGTCAGAAGAATTAGTTCCCAGCCAGTTCGATGCTCGATTTCAGCCCTTCTAATGCAGCTGCAGCGCCCAGGAGCAACATACCTGAACTCGACAAGCGTATAAACCATTGAGCGCAATGGATAAAATCATTACGTAATTGAATTTAATAGACTTACCTGGCTGGTGGTAGAAGCACTTTCACCTACCAGCATCCAGCACCTTAACCGAGCTCTCGTTCGCCAACAGATATTGTGCGGTTGAGCC
Organism: Anopheles christyi; assembly: GCA_000349165.1. Lineage (NCBI taxonomy): Eukaryota > Metazoa > Arthropoda > Insecta > Diptera > Culicidae > Anopheles > Anopheles christyi. The sequence goes on along the minus strand of KB694346.1, from coordinate 6,555 downwards.
CCGGTTCGGTTGCGATGAGCCGTAAAATGAAACCATTAAAGCAGTCCAGCATGATTCTACGGCAATGAAGCAAAGCCAACCATGAAGCAAGTGCAAAAAAAAAATGCCTCGATCCTTTCACTGATCAACCCAGAAAGAGTAAGACGTAACAACAACCAGAGAAAGGAGAAATACTGGTGACACACAAGAAAACGCAACAGAAATAAAGAAAGAAGAAAAAAAAGTTAAAAAAAAAGGTCAAACGATGGTCCCAGAAGTACCCGCCAACTTCCGGCTTTCCTGAAAGCAGTCGACCAGATCCACCACACCACACCAGAATTGCCAGTTCCCGGTGGAGCCACCGTTCTGCTAGACGAGTTTCTGTTTCACGGGTTTTCGGTCGCCACCGGCATCCTTTGGGGACCGGTCAATCGAATCGGCTGTTTCAAGAATACTTGCTGGAAAGGCTTTACCTTTTCCTTACCTCACCATTTTGTTTTGCCGTTTTCGCTTCAGCGCTGTTTGCAGTTTTCACTTTCTTACTTTTCGGCCACGCTCGGTGACACACGCTCGGGAAAACACATGGTACCCATTCCCATTGGGAGGAAGGACAAAATGCAAAAGTTTATTGAAAATATGGAAATCTTCTCCTCTTTCCAGCGGTATTGCTTCTTATTAAAAACTTTTTTTCTCCCATTGTGCCCCTAGTGTGCATGCACACTCACAAATTTCCTGTTTTTATCGATATAAAGAAGAGCGTTGTGCTTGTGTGAGACGGTTGTGCATACATTTAGGCGTTAGTGTGCCTCAAGGGATCAACTATAAAAAAGGTTATTTCTCGTGCACGCTGCCCAAGAAGCGTCCGTTTATTAAAAATGTATCAAACAGACTGCTAGACACATACACACAAATACACACACACACAAACTAAATGGCAATCGAATCTTGCTAACGGTTGTGCTACGGTTCATGAATTCAGCTGTTAACATCGAATTGGTACGAAATACGAGCATTGCCATTGCACCGATGCAAACACTCGCAAACACAAGCCAAAAATTTCCCAAAACATCGAGGGACAACAGTGAGTATCGCGAATTCGAGTCCGGTCGATGTCCACCCGGAGGTGACCCATGGGAACCCAGAAAAGCACATGGGGTTGTTACAACTCGACCGAACCCTTAGTTCCATTTGCATACATATGAGCTTTTTCGGCAGTGTTTCGACATGCAATCACATCACGCGAACCGTCGCTGAACGGACACCAGGTGCACAGAGAATCAGTTTAAATCAATCGTGTTCGTTATTATGATTGTCACTAAAAAGAGATTTTTTTTTTAAAGACCGAAAAAGAGACAGTAAGATAAATTTACACACCCCGTTATAACATTTTTCGGTAATTCTCTTTAACTTTGGCATACAAAGTTGTGGTTTTTCAGTAATATCTATGTTATTCCATTATTCAATTATGTTTAGTATCGATTGTGCGATCCTAAGATTATAAAAATTACATAAGCGCCTGAATGCATGCAAACTTGATTCTTAATTATTAACGATTGTGTTCTACCGTATTACCGAATATCGTCATAAATAATACTATATTGATACTTATTATAAATGTAAAGATCAATTTATTTCAAATGGTGGGGATGGGTACAAAAGATAAACTGGATAACTTATCTAATAGACAACCCGGTGGTCTAATGGATAGGCGAGCCGGTTCCTGTAAAGGCCGGACGTAGTTCCCCCCGTGGAAAGCACTGACTATCCGGCTGCGTGGTAAAAAGTAGGTCTTAGTAAGCCTGTATAAGGCCGGCATGATATCGTAGGTCGTTTACGACAAGATACAGGAAGTATAGGTAACAATCAAGAATGTTAATGCAGTTTGTAGTCAGTTTATTTGGTACAGTTTTTTCGATTTATCGGCATTTAAAAAAACAAGAGCATATTGCAGATATTTAAGCATTTTCATTTTGCGTCCTTACTATATGGTCTTTTCAATTCGCGTCTACGGTCAGTATTGAAAAACTCTTTAATTTTTTTATAGCAAAATTATGTTTAAGTATCTTCACTCCCTCTAACTTATCCGAGCATAAACATGCACATCCTGCAACAAACCACCATATGCAATTGATGCTTAAAATTGTTTCATTATTTCAGCTTAATTTAAAATTTAAATTGTCATCTTATCCCTGTTTCGTAGAAAATAACATAAACAAACATAAGCACACATACTTCAATTAAATCACGCTACTTTACTGCCAGGACGCTTCGTCGTCTTTCTTATGCTTTATTTATCTCGAAAATTGCATTTATCCCTCGAAATGCTAATATTTACTCAAATTAACAAAACTTTTACTGCCACCACCTCGTATCATTCACCCACTTGCCACCCCGCAATAAGCCATATCTCTCGTAAAAGCTTTTCGGTTGCTTTCGGCTCACTTTGCCCCGAAGGCACACGTACCACTTTCTTAGCAGAAGTATACCCTTTTCGCAAAAGATTCCATGTTTTCCTCAGGCTTGGAAAGCGCCAAAAAGCACAGCACAGGGATGGGTAAAGCAACAAAAAAAAGTCAATCTAATCCACGCAGCTCCAACGTCCATTCCAGTGTTGGCTGGATTCTCTTCTTTACTTCGAAAAAAAAAAACACACACACACACAGCAGTCATTCGATGCTACTATTGCTACTGGTGGCACTGAGAATTCATCATAAAATTTTTATCCATGAAAACGACTTTTGGAAAGTTCATTCCTCCTCTGAATCCCATTTCTTTCCTGTTTTTTTTTTCTCCTTTTTTTACGGATGGATCCATCTGGTAAGGATTGCGGCGCTTCGTTTCCGGCATGCTTTTGTATCCATCCAAAAGCAACCGAGCTATATCCGTGCCGTGGGCTGCACATACACACCATCCGCCGGTGAACTCAAAATATCGGCACACACGTTTCCCATCTGCCAGTTTCGTGGGGCATCCATCCCTTTTTGAAAGCAAACTACCCCACATATTCGAGAGTTCGCGGGACGCTAGCGAAAAGATATGGTACAAGGGGCAAATCTTTCACCACCCAAAAAGTTTACTCCTAACCTTCGCGTTGCAGTGGAGATGGAACCCATATGAGATTTATTTTCCAACCATTTTCCTGCACACATTCCTCCGAGTGAGAGTGTTTTATATTTTTACCACCACCCAATGTGCACCCTTTTTTTATACTGAGACCACACATTATAGCTGGCCCCAAACCCCGTCCCGATCGTTTCTTTCGAGGTATTTTTACAACCATTGCATAAGGCTCACTTTTGCCGTTCGCCGGGTCGCGAACCTAGAAGGGTTAGTCAGTTTTTGGCAAAAAAAAAAAAAGAATGGAAATTTAAGGCAAAATCAGCCCTTGTTCGGCTGCTGGTGGAACTGGTGGAAAGCTTCGAAAGCACTTTCCGCGCTGATGCAATGTGTGTGCAATCTTTCCTTTCGACACACACACACACACACACACACACACCAATGGGTAAAAGTCGGGAAAGAGAAGAACCCACAGCCCAACAGTTTTGCATAAAACCCATCCCCCCAGTTTTGTTTCAAACTTCTATCCCTCACATGCATTAAAGAACCCTCTAAGTTTGCCACAGTACAGATGTGCAAATTTAACCGGGAAGAAAAGGGAAAAGGCTTGAGCCGAACTTTTTCGACCCATCAAGAAGAACCACTCTAAAACAACACCTTCGCTTGGTTGTGTTGGCCGTAACCAGCTTTCCCCTTGCTTCCAAACCAACTTGTCCTTTACTCTGATGGTGGGACGTAAAAGTCCTCCCGTAAGAAAATACGACACATTATCCTGTGCAGTCGCGACTGCACTGTCATTTTGAGTTTTCCATCGTTTGCTCTTTCGCTTCTGGCCTCACCCCAAAATTGCAGTGCCGATGCAACAATTTTCCGATCCGGTGCATCACATACACCTCTACTCCACATCCCCGAAACGCTCCCAGAGTGCCCTTGATGGGAAAGTTTTTCCGTGCCGCATGCTCATTGAAATTCAATAGGGTGCAACATTTTTTGCCAGCCCACTTTTCTTGCCCCATTCCGGCCGTACTGCAGCAGCGTTGGTAATTTTTCAATTTCACTCCACGCGTCAACCGATATTACCTAGCGTAAAGAGAGTGCAGCGTGAAGTTGGCTTTGACTGGAGCAAAATTGGACGGCACACTTTGATTGGCTCACCGTTTGCTGTAGAAAGGGACAGCAACTTTTGGCAACTTCTATCACACACAAAGATATGCAAAACTCGTGTCGAAACATTGCTGTGTGGGTTGAGTAGTAGTAGGTGGTTGAAAGTTTCTATTAAAACGATACTAAATGGGAATGGGTTGCTTATTGATTTCAGGGTTTCTGATTATTCGACGCTGCTCGCTTGCAGAACGAGAATTTTATTGGCCTTTTTAACTCACAAATTGTTTACATTTCTAACCACGATACTACAATCAACACGTGGGGTATTTCAATCCTACAAGTACACACATTCATCGATGCAATAAGTGAACAGAGCTTTTATTTGTTGCAGCTCAGTTTACAACTTTGCTACACAAACTGGTGAAAAACAAATTACCTTTAACTTTCACGTGATGTGATGATTTCTACATTCAACATGCTAGTTATACATCCGCTACACTTCAACTCCTGTTGGGATAATAATTCTGTGTTTCTGTTTTTGTATAGCAAATAAATAAACAACATTTGACCAAATTTCATTGTTATTTAAAATTCCCTAATTTATACAATACGATGTACATTTCAAAACTATGACGATTGTGTGACCACAACTACAAATGTTGTGTGATGATAAAGACCTAAACAACCTTTAAAACATAACACATAACATGTGTGATATTAGCAATTTGTTGAAACATTTTGTTTAAGCAGTCGACCTACAAAAACATAAAAAATAAATGTTTTTTTGTAGTCAGCGATAAAAAGTTTTGCCAAACTTTAAAATATATATAAGACCAATATAAAAATATTTCATATGTTCAAAATAAGTAAGTTTAAACAAGATGTATAATTCTTGATTTCACAAGTTTATTTCAATGTTAATTAAGAGTAGAAAAAAATGGATTTCTTTAGATTCAGAGATATCACACTTTTTATTCACCCAAAAAGGAAATTTGTATGCTAAATTTTACTTACAAATATTGTTCCATCAATCTAATTCCAACAATCGATGAGACATTAAGCAATAAATTTTATTGTTTTTCTCATTTATTCTCTTTTAAGATAATGTATGAGATGTGTTGCAAAATTAAAAGGGGTTTGTTAAAGCGAAGTTCTAGACAGTTTCATTTTCCAATTTTTATTGTCATCATATCAAACAACTCAAGATCTGTAAAGCAGACAGAAATAAATATTAAAAAATATGCAAATTATAACGCATCTGTTTTTAAGAAGTCCCTTCTCTGAAGTCCAGATATTTTTAACATAAACTTTTTTTTAAATTTAAATGAGTAAAGTGAAATGTATCTTGTAATGTGCTTTTACGAGCGATAGTCATTTTATATTTATCAAAAAGAAAGAAAACGCTTTTCGCACACTTTAAGTATCCAATTCACCAATTATAAGCTATCAGCTAGTAAGACCAATTGTCAGCACCAGAACATGAAAAATAACTCCCTTCTCCGAGGCAAAAATCGCCATAACTGGCCCACCAAGGCACTTTCATGCCTCAAGAGCTCACCGCATAATAATCAAATAATTTTAATAACCCAGCACAAACCTATCTCAAAGGCAACTCAATCTAATTTTCGATAATTTCCACGCATAACGCCAGCTCTCTCGGGCGTACCAACAGTTGCTGGCAAACGGTTAATTGGAAATTAAAAACCAAGAACCCACAGCATTTCCCATGCACATAAAATTTCCACGGTTCTGTGCCATGTTTTTACGCTCGATGTGGACAGGAACTCAACCGCAGTTGGTGCTAATAAATGCAGAAGATTGTTGCCATTTACGCAGGCAAAGAAATAGCTTATAATGAACGAGGTTTTGCAAGAGGCCGAACCGTAGTTGTGCCTGCTCACCGGCACTCTCGTAAGATATGCACCATCTTCATCCGCATCCGCATTGCTGTGCCGCGGCAAGCGCGCCCATCCGCAACTTGTCCATCGGCAATGGAATTAACCATCAACTGGCAAAGTCACGAACTCCAGGGTGTCCCCCGGGACGGCCTGACGGTGAGGAGCGTTCGCGCGTTCGTTCGCTTGTAAAAAGCCACTCCGACACGAAACAGCGATGCAATTGCCCAGGCACAACAGTCAAACAAATCACTATAAAATTAGATTTTTATAGCATCCCGGGTCCTTTTCGCTTCGAGATGCTCCGAAAGCATACGGTGGTGAGTGAAGCCAATCGTGGCATTTTCTTGGCAGAGCAAGCCATTCTTAGCGTGAATGCGAAGTAGACCAGTATTTCATTCAATTAAAGTACGGCTGCGTTTTCGACTGCGGAACTGCGAACTGTGGGAAAGTTATGGCTTGTGGGAATTTTGCACCAGGTAGCCGCTGCCGACAGTTGAACATTCGCTCAACCGATCGG
>KB694335.1:0-12365 GCA_000349165.1 Anopheles christyi | reverse complement strand
TAATCTGTCTAGCCTAGGTGTGGTGTGGTGCACGGCAAAGCTGCAGATAGTTAATTGGTGTTTTGTGTCGTTTTATTGTGTGTCCTGTGTGTTAATTGTGTGTCGTTTTTTTTTTTTTAATCATGTCTGTAACAAAATCGAAAGGTAAAGGGAACTGAATGAATTTCTGCACTGAATAAACTTTAATAAATGTACGTCCTCGTTTTCCTTTCCTCCCAAACAGCGATTGGCTTGACTGCTGTAGCCAATGCCAACATACAGCAACCGTCACCGATTATACAAAAAATCTCTCCGAACGGTAACTGTACCGCAGACGTTTCGTTCGAGGCGTACAAACAGCCGAAAAATCGATCGAAACGGCGCAGCTTCTCGCCGATGGTACACCAGGACCGGATACCGTCACCGGAACTATCGCCGATCGAGCTAAGCCAAACGTTCCGGATCTCGCCCAGCCTGAACACACCGAAGGCTCACGCTCGGCAGGATGTGGTGGGCAAGACGTACCTGCTGGCCAAACCGATTCGGTGCGTGCTCTAATCAAGTGGTCTGAATACGTTTTATGTTTTAACTAATTTTTTTCTCTTTTTTAATGCAGTACACAAAAGAAACGTTCGCCGAAGGATGATGAAGTGTACGCAGTGACACCGTTGGCCAAGCGTGAACTGGAGCATCGTATCTGTGTGTCCAACATACTGAAAGATATGGATCTGTCGAAGTATATTAGCATCTTCACGAAGGAGGAAATCAACTTTGACGTGTTTTTGACCCTGTGCGAGAAGGATCTGCACGAGATCGGCATCCACTGCCAGGAGGACATTGAGAAAATATTGGCCAAAATTGCCGATTACAGTATGGGCGTGGAAGGCTAGGGTGTGATTGTGTGAGCCACGTGCAGGTCAGGGGCTCACGGTTGCTTTCATAGGTTTTTAAGTTAGGTGATAAGCTTACTACATTTGTGTTTGTGTGATTTTAATAAAATGATACTTGAAGACTTCAGTAGGTATAGTTAAGGATGAAAGTGCAACTGTGTTCATTTGATTGTTTTATTCTCTTAACGTGCTTAAATGCTGGCACAAATTGTAAAAGATTCGCTCACCTTGCTTAATTTCCACTGAAACCATAAATCATCCTGTAGTACATAAGATACTCGTTCTCATACTCGCGGAAGTTGCGACCGTTGAATAGCTTCGTTGCCGGGACGTATTTGCGCAAGTTGTTGGCAAGCGTAAAGCTGTAGTACAGTCGCACCTTTTCCATCGTCTGGCGCGAGCTGTTAGTTAACGTTTCGATGTTATCGAGCAGCTCACAAATCCTGCCATGGTTCAACTTCCACCGTTGCTCGAGCAGTTCATGATTGAAAGAAGGTGCTACAACACCGCACGAATCAACCGTTGACCCATGGGTGTTTTGTTCCAGCTCTTGAATTTCCGCAAACTGCTTCAGCGACACTTCCGCACTAACGCCCGTACATGGAAGTAGTGCCAGAACGGTAGGCAGCTCGAAGAAGATAGCCGCATTTGGTTCCATACCGAACAGGAGCGTTTTCGAGCGGGACACATACTTTGAGAGGGGAATTGGGCGGAAAATTTCCAGCTCTCGTACGAAGGAAGGCAATACGGCTGGGTTGTAAGTGGGCCCGGCAGTGATTCCTCCACCACTCAAAATCGCACTGTCCATTCGGCTGAAGGAGTGATCGCTTACGTTCAGCGTTTGATTGTTCCCGTTCTTTTGACGCATCGTATGGACCGTGTGCTGGCACACGTATTTTGTGTAGTGTACCTTTTGCTTAATCTGACGCACCTGCTGCAGCTCCGCCTCCATGTGCTTTGATATTTCCTCAATCTGTACATAGATGCCTCTCAGCTGACCGAGGAGCTGCTCGTGATTCTGTACCTTTTGCGTGAACTCGTGCAGCTCCTGCTTTTTGCGCTCCACCTCGCGCACCATATAATCAATCTGGCCCTGGTTGTATTCACGCGAATTCCACTGCACCAGATACTCTTCCAGCGATTCTTCCGCTTCATCGTCCATCACGTTCATGAGGGCCATCTTTGCTTCCAGCTCGTTCGAGCTCGGCGTATACTTGGCAAGGTATTCTTCGCGCGCTTTGTTAACCTTGTTCCGGCTCGAAACAACATCCAGAAACACGTTAATGTGGGTGGTGCACAGTTTAGCCATACTTGCTTGCAGCAGATCTAGATCGGACAGTGTTACGCCGTGTTCGGTTTCATCGCGCTTGTTCTCGTGTTCGGAAACTTCTCTCAAATGTCGATCCTTCATCGTTAGCAACACGTTCCACAGGAGATGATTTGGAATGCCGCGCAACACTTCGCGCAGGTCCGTCCAAAGCTTTTCCTGCAGCGCTCGGCCTGCTTCTTGATTTTGGTCCTGGAAATGATCGTAAAACCGTTCGAGTAGCAGGATGCACCGATCGATTGCCTTTTCGGCCGTGTCCAGACGGCACGATTCCGATCCCTTGATGGGCATACTGCGATCAATGCGTTGGGAAATCTGTGCCTCATTTTCGAGGCCAGACTTCAGCGTTGTTTCGTGTGCAAGATACAGGGATATTTTCCCATACAGTTCCTCCTGCTTGTTCATCAACTGAAGCTTCTGAGCGTCTGTAAGATAGATGAACGATTACATACGGTACTATAAGCTGAGAAATCGACTGTAAAAGCTCACTTTTATCCTTGATTTGTAAGTTGAACGAATCAAAACTAGCTACCGAATGCTTTATGCGAAGTCGTGTTTCTTCGAGTTTTTTCTTTAGCTTTTGTATCTTCATGTAGCGCTGCAGCTCTGCTGGCTGTGTGGCGAAGGATGCATTCTAGAAAAGGAAACACGTTTTAGGGAAACGGAAGCAAAAGACTTGAAGACCCCCGCCCTTACCGCAACGATGCTGTCCGTTTTCCTATGAATTTGGAGCTTGTGGGCAAGCACGTTCTTTCGCATCGTTGCAATCTCTTGCCGCGAGCGTACCCTTTCCATAATGTGCTGAAACATTGTGTTTTGCTCGCCACGGAACGAACTGCAAAAGAAGATGGTGCCAGTTGTTAGCTGATTCGTGCGGTAGGGAAATACACTATGATTATTTACATTTTCAGTGTCTCGTCGGGTGGGATCTTTTCGGGTGGGCAGCCTAGCTTTGTAGCCCAAGCTTTAAAGTTCATTATTTCTTCCATTTCGGTAGGGAAAACACAATTATTTCACACAACGGATATGAGCGATCGGTGACTTGTTCACAAACAAACAGTTCGTTTTATTCAAGCAAAACGGTTTACAAGAGCTGTCATTGGCTGGTTGTCAAAATCAATGAGTGTAGCTAACGCCACGTGGTGGACAGTAGCATAAGTACGCGTGATTGAAAACAGTGCATTCGTCTGGCATCAGCAGGATAGAAAAAAACAACAATATTAGAATTCAATTAATTTATAAATTAACTTGATGAAAAATGTTCGGCATGTATGCTTTACTTATTTTAAAAATAAATTCTTCAATCCAAATGAAGATTTGTGCGTTGCTCATAGCTGTCAAACGCAACCAGCGGAGAATGAGTCAACAAAGCAAATGCAATATGGACGTACCTCTCCCATTGTAAACTCGGCAAACAAACAAACAAACGCGCTCACATCAGAGCATAGGAATACGCGGTGGCGATGAGCAAGTGTTTGCGTGCCGGAAACTATACTAAATCTTAAAAGATGAAGCGAGAGGGCTCGGAAGCGACGCCCCGACCGTTCAAACTATAAGTATTACCAGTTAGCACATGCTGGACATGTGGAGCTTCTGTGTGTAATCATGTTTTATTTCCCTACATTTCCCCTCTTCTCCCTTGGTTCCATTACAGCCCACCAAATCCTCAGCCTGACCGGTATCAACTTCGAACGGAAAAGTATCATCGGCTTCGTGGAGCTTCTGATTGTCCCGACGAGCGATTGGCTGCCGGTAATTCGGCTAAACTGCCGCCAGTGTCGCATCTATCGCGTCATCCTCGACGACAGCTATGAGGCGGAGATCCACTATTTCGACCCGTTCCAGGACATTTGCCAGGGCGAAACGAAGAACAGGTCGCTAGAATTTTTCTCCAAAAGCCATCTGGATGTCGCTCGGCAAACCGATCCGGACCAGAACAAGGGCGAACTGGTGATTGTGGTGCCGCCGGAAGCGAAGCACCTGATTTCCGAGGGCCGTGGCGTCCGGATCGGAATAGAGTTTTCGCTGGAAGATCCACCGGGTGGTGTGCACTTTGTCATCCCGGAGGGCGAAGGTACGATGGAAGAGCGGGCGGCACACATGTTTACCTACGGGCATGAGAACTCTTCTCGCATGTGGTTCCCGTGCATCGACAGCTACGCAGAACCGTGCACCTGGAAGCTGGAGTTTACCGTGGACAAAACGATGACGGCGGTATCATGCGGCGAGTTGGTGGAGGTAGTCATGACGCCAGACCTGCAGCGCAAAACATACCACTACGTATTGTCGGTGCCGGTTTGCGCTCCAAACATTGCGCTGGCGGTTGGGCCGTTCGAAATCTTTGTCGATCCACACATGCACGAGGTGACGCACTTCTGTTTGCCACAGTTAATGCCACTGTTGAAAAATACAGTGCGCTATCTGCACGAAGCATTTGAGTTTTACGAGGAAGCATTATCCACGCGCTACCCCTTTTCCTGCTACAAGCAGGTGTTTGTGGACGAAATCGACAACGAATGCAATGCGTACGCGACGATGACGATCCTGTCAACGCATCTGCTCCATTCAATCGCGATCATCGATCAGACGTTCTACTCGCGCAAGATAATGTCGAAAGCGATTGCGGAACAATTTTTCGGTTGTTTTATTACGATGGAAAATTGGTCCGATGCGTGGTTGGCACGCGGGATGGCGGAGTACCTGTGTGGACTGAACTCAAAAAAGTGCTTCGGAAACAATGCGTACCGTAGCTGGATCCGGGACGAGCTGGATGAGGTGGTACGGTACGAGGAAAAGTACGGCGGTATAATACTAGACTGCAGCCAAGCGCCAGCGCCACCCGCCGTTTCGGCCATTAACAACTCACCGGCGGCTCCGCAGAAGGCATACAATGACAATCCGTTCTACTTTCCGATTAAAAATCTGCACACAATGTCACCGAAGTACATCGAGATGATGCGTAAAAAGTCACATCTGGTCATCCGGATGCTGGAGCACCGCATCGGGCAGGAATTGTTACTACAGGTGTTTAACAAACAGCTTGCCTTGGCGTCGAATGCAGCCGGGACGAAGATTGGTAGTGGGTTGTGGGGCCACCTGTTGATCTCGACGAACGTTTTCACGAAAGCGATCTTCACGGTAACGGGCAAGGATATGGCCGTATTTATTGATCAATGGGTTCGGACGGGCGGTCACGCCAAGTTTACCATGACGTCCGTGTTCAACTCGAAGCGTAACACAATCGAGCTTGAAATTCGACAGGATTGTGTAAATCAACGTGGAGTGCGAAAGTACGTGGGGCCGCTTTTGATTCAACTGCAGGAGTTGGATGGTACGTTTAAGCACACGCTACAGATCGAGAACATAATCGTCAAGTCGGACATAACGTGTCACTCAAAGAGCCGGCGTAATAAAAAGAAAAAGATTCCACTCTGCACCGGAGAAGAGGTGGACATGGATCTGTCCCCGATGGCGTAAGTTGTTCTTAGTTCCAATTTTATGTTTATTCTTGTTGGTATAATTTTATGTTTCTGTCTATTTGTAGCGAATCTCCTGTCCTTTGGATACGACTCGATCCGGAAATGACTCTACTACGCTCGGTCAACATCGAGCAACCAGATTTCCAGTGGCAGTTCCAGTTGCGCCACGAACGCGACGTCACGGCTCAGCTTGAAGCCATTAAAGCGCTGGAAAAATACGCTACACCTCAAACACGCCTTGCCCTTACCGATACGATCGAAAGTGAGCGTGTGTTTTATGAGGTTCGGTGTCAGGCGGCAATCTGTCTAACGAAAGTCGCAAACGCAATGGTTACCTCCTGGCAGGGTCCACCGGCGATGCTAACGATCTTCAAGAAGTTTTTCGGCTCGTTCAGTGCCCCACACATCATACGGCAGAACAACTTTACCAACTTTCAGCATTACTTCCTGCAGAAGACGATCCCGGTAGCGATGGCCGGACTGCGGACGGCACACGGCATCTGTCCACCGGAGGTGATCCGGTTTCTGCTGGATCTGTTCAAATACAATGACAATTCGAAGAACCATTATTCGGACAACTACTACCGGGCGGCGTTGGTTGAGGCGCTGGGTAATACGATCACACCAGTCATCTCGGTGGTGCATCAGGGTCGTGCACTGTCCTCGGAGAATCTTTCGCAAGATGCAAAGTAAGAAAATTTATTTTCATGCCATACAAAGTTGTTTGAATCATTTTTCCATTTTTTTTTAAGGCTGGTACTTGAGGAAGTAACTAGAATTCTAAATCTGGAGAAACATCTACCATCGTACAAGTATACCGTATCGATCGCCTGCCTGAAGGTGATTCGAAAGCTGCAAAAGTGTGGCCATCTACCAACAAATCCAAAGATCTACCGAAGTTATGCGGCCTACGGACAATACATCGATGTTCGTCTGGCTGCGATGGAGTGTTTGGTGGATTACGTGAAGATCGATGGACGGTGGGAGGACCTGGAACATCTCATGGAGCTGCTCGAAACGGATCCCGATCCAATGGCCCGCCATCAGCTCGGACGACACATGATCGAGGCATTGCCGTTTGACAAATCCAACCGGCATCGTTTAGACCGGGAAGCACTGGCCCTTCGCATTTGGGAGAATATGAAGTAAGCGCGAGAAAAAAAATTGTCTTTGAGACCTAATAATTTGATTTCTTTCCCTTTCCATTACCCAGTTCGAAGCTTTCACACGACACTCGCCTTCGGTGTGATATGATCGATCTTTACTACACACTGTACGGTGTGCGAATGCCAGCCTGCCTTTCCAACCAGGAGCTTGGATCGATTTTACGCCCCCAGAAAGTGTCGTCCGGATTCGGATACTCCGACCGGTCCAGTCGGCGAAGCTCACCAACCACGGACGACATTACGCTCGGACCGTACACGATGAAGCGGGACCGTTCTGGCACCCCCGAACCCACCGACGTGAAGGAATCGTTCGATATGATAGAGATCGGTGACACAAAGGTAATGATACCGCGCAGTCGCGATGGCTCACCGTACGATGATGCTGAAAGCCGTGCACGGGAGGAACAGGAAGATAACGAACGAGTTGCGCGCGAAAATCAGCGTATCATCGAAACGGTCGAGGCTAGCATTAAGAAGGAGGCCGGCGAGTCGAGCCACAAGACGAGCGATCAGGTAAAGGAGGAAGTAATCGATCTGGACGACACCGATACACCGTCCAGCGCGCTTGAGAAGGAACCACCGGCCAAAAAGATAAAGGCAGAATTCTATTCCGACAATTCCATTTCGTTGCCCGGGATTAGTATGGGCAGCTCGAAGGGAGCCGGTGGTCCGACCGGATTTGAACCGGGCATGTTCGGTAAAGCGGGCACGTTGAACGAATCATCTACTCCCCTTGATCCAAACAGCTCCAAGGCGGATGGAAGCAAGGTAAGGAACTTGAAGTATGGAATGTGTTCACGAGGAACTTATTTTCAATGTTTATTTTTCACAGAAAAAGAAAAAGAAGGACAAGAAAAAGCATAAGCATAAGCACAAACACAAGCACAACAAGGACAAGGAGCGGGAGCGGGACCGCGACAAGGATAAGGAGCGGGGCGGAGGTGATCGCGATCGGGAGAAGAACAAGGACAAAAAGGACCCCAGCATTGTGCGCGTGATTCGGGAAGAAACGCAGGAAACGCTCAGCTCGGCCGACAGCTCTAGCCGGGACAGCAATCCCACAACGCTTGATTTGACGCTCTAAAAAGTGTTAGATTTAACGTTTGATTAAGGAAACTAGGAAACTAAGAATAGGAAATTAAAACAATTCAACTAATTCCAAACTTTTGATTTGCGTAGGGGGTTTGTACTCATAATTGAACGTTATTTTGAGGTCGTTCAAGACTTCAGCTACCTCGGGTTAAAAGTCATCACCGAAAAACAGCATGGAAGTTACGCTGCACGAAAGCGTGTTGGCTGCCAACCGATAATTCTCCGGCTCGATGAATCATTGTACCTCAAGCGGAAGACGTTTAGAAGGATTTTTGTTCCCAGTTGTCGTCAAAGACCGCGAAGCGGATGTAGCGCCGGAAAAGTAGGTAAAAACATTCAAAATAAACGATACAAAAAGCCCGCCCGTAGTAGTCTCAGTAATGAACGCGACAGTATAAACCAACCAATGTTTTGCAGCTGTCAGTGCGAAGGTGGTCCGGCTTCGCTAATCCGTGCCGCTGGCAATGTCCGGGACGGATAAGCGAGATTTGTTGTAGTTTTTGGTAACAGGCATTTAGTTTTTTTATCCAACCAAAAAGAAACGTAGAATAAATCTCGGCTGCCCCCGGTGTGGCAGCATCCAGCAGCAAAACGGATCGCCGCGTTCACCGTTCGTGTGAGTTGGTGTGTGCTGTGTCCGCGGTTCATTGATGACACGCACGAGAGAGTGTCGGTGCGCTCCAGCAGCAAACGCCAAGTTCCGCAAAATATCCAGTGGCAGGTCTGTGCCTGTGTATATGTGTGTGTCTATTGTCGTCTCACTCAGTGAATCCTTGAGCGAAAGATCTTCTCATCTACACCGTGTCAAACCACGGCTGAGTGTTTGGTGGGGTGGGGAAGGTGTTAGTGCCCAATCGAGGATGTGCGGAATCATCATCTGCTACAGTTACGACCAAACGACCCAACAACGGGAAAGTGGATCGGAACCGTGCGTGGTGGTCGTGCATCGGTGGCCGTAAAAGTGTGTCCCACTGCGATCAGGAACCGGAAATTTTGGGCTTCCGCGGAAACCTTGTGTGTGTGCGAGGCAGTAGTCTTGGAATGTCCTCCATTCGGTGCGCTTTTTTTTTTGTTGGCAACTCTTTCAGAGAAGGCAGAGCTATATGTAACAACCGGTGTGCGATAGGTCAGGTGATCGATCGAAGTCGGAACCCGGCAGCGTGTGTGTTTCTGAGTGGTGGGGTGAGAAATTAAGGAGATGGTAAAGGGCACACCACCGGGGAAGGAAGCCATCATCGAAGCAACGCTCTCCATCTCCAGAACAGCAGGAGGAAAATAAGAACACAAGAGAAACGAGATGTGATGCTCGATTTTCGCGCGGAAGAGCATAGAAGGGATGGGAGAAGACCCGTACACAGGCGAGCAGGCAGTCAGGCAGGTTCGATCACCTAGAGACGGACGGTGCGAGAGCAAGAAGCGAAAGAAATAGCAAAGTGCACCAGCACACGCCGCCATCAAGGTTGCTGTACAGCGTATGTGTGAGAGTGAAAGAGAAAAGAAGAGAGGGTGAAAGAGAGGACGTAACACCAACATAGCCACATGGGGAACAAACCAACAGCAGCAAAAGAAAGGGCCCACGAAACGGTGGATTTTTTGGAGGATGACGACCACAACGATGTCGCTCTTGTTTTTTGTACTATGTTAGCACACACATGCACAGGGTCCATATTAGCAAACAGAAGAAGAACAAAAAACACAAGAAATGTATCCCGTGTGAGCAGTGCTCTGGTGGTGTGGTGTTTTGTTTTGCTTTTCTTCAGCCTTACAGCCACCGCTTGAGAGAAAGAGAGTGAAAGAAGCAGAGTAAGCGAGAAAGAGAGCGAGAAACCAACCTGTCAAAAAGAAGCGCCCTTGCAGTGGGCGAGATCTATCCGGGTGAGCTTGGTGTGCTAGTTGTTGCTGGATTGCCCTGATCGCGTTTGTGTGCTTGTGTGTGAGACTGGGCTGCACACGTCCTTTTTATTCGAGTCCTTTTCACGCCATTCGTTCTCATCGGTGACTCATCGCTCTTTCTCACTCAGTGACGGTCGTGAAGAACCCGCGTAGCCCAGCAGCAGTGTCGGAATTTCGGAATCGATGCTGCAATTTTTTCGGTGTGCGTTGTGTGAGGTTTTGTGCATCTTTTGTGGGTGAGCTGCCAGCAGTGTGTTTCATCATGCTTTAATCGTTCCCTCTTTTTTTTTTCTTCTACCACAGTGTCTTGTAAACAACACACAGGTGTGTGCATCCCTGTAACGCTTTCGTGCGATTGTTTCACCGTTTCTGAATATAGTGCACGTGTGTTTCGTTCGTTGTCATTGTTGTGTTTGAGTTTTGCGTGTGTGTGTGAGACACAGAGTTTTAAAGTGAGAAAAATTAAAAATATAAGTAAAAGGGAAAGGAGTGAGAATTAACCTTAACTACACAGCATAATCTCGGCTCGCCCTTCCTTCCTCTTTTGTGCGCTTGAAAAGAAGGTTGCTTGCCGTGGGGCGGTAGAAGGTTTTTGGTGGTGTGTCATATGTAGTGTATAAAGTTGTAGCATAGATAATAAAAATCAATCCCCGCAAACCGGCGGTGCAACGTGTGTGAGTGTGCTGCTTGTTTGTGCCGGCGTGGGTTGGTGGTAACGTGATGATGAGCGGTGTGGTGGGATTAAGTGGCAGTGGCAGTGTGGGTGGTGGCGCTGGTGGAGGCGTTGGTGGTGGGAGTGGCGGATTTGGCAGCGGAAATGGTAACACAGTGCCACCGAACAACACGAAAGCCGCTAAAGAAGGTAAGTGACACTGATGTACTTCATTCATGAAGAAAAAAGAAAAATAATGTACAAACATTTTCCTACATATATTTAATACCTTTTATTCTTGGTCTTAGATTTCGTCTTCAAATTGCTTGCCTGTTCCTTGGGCAGGGGCATTTTTGTTGCTGTTGCTATTCTAGACATCACCTCATCTCACACTTCACTTCTCTGTGGGCCCGTGGGTGGACCAGCTTCAACACAAAATTTGTCCATAAATATTCGAATCACTCTCCATCCCGAGGCCACGTCCTGTTTCAAGGTTGCCCAAACGGTCGGATCTGATTGACACACCGAGGGAGAGGGGTGGGGGGGGGTATGTTGCTTCGAAGCCAAATATCTCTTTGGATAGTTTTTTTTTCTATTGTGTTTCAATTTACGTTCGTCCAACGGTAGGTTGTCGTTTCCATTTTTAATGGAAATTATGCGATGTACGACTGACCTGCATGCAACCACAATTTGACAATCTCGAAAGGTGGTAGAGTGTGATTTCTTTCTGGGACTTAAATGTTTTCGCTTTTTTTAAGTGCAATGCATTTTTTCCTTCGAATCTCTTTCCTTTCAACATAATCGTTTACGTGACTTTAATTTTTCGGAAAAATGGCTCTTTTTCGTCCATGACACTTATTAAAGGTTAAAGTAAAGAAAACTGCACTATGGTCGGTTGCATAAAAAAAACTATACTTTTTTGTGGTATTGAGGGCAAACTTTTTTTTTAATCAACGAGTGAGTGGATTGTTTTATCTCACCACCCCCGCTACATACCATTGTATTGTGTGTATGGACGGTTTTTGTGTTTTTGTTACTGGCACTTTCCAACACGATATGGTTGCTCCCATTTTAATTTTTTTCTTTAACTTATCGCAGCAACCTTTTGAAGCGTGATAAGAAACCACCACAAAGGGTACCGATCGTCACCAGGCTAGGTGTTTGTGAAGGATTTGCTCTGGTGTTAGGAGTTTTAGGAAGATAATCTTATCATTTTTTTTTTCTAAATGAGAGATAAGGTTCGAATGAATATACTAGTTGCATTGAATTTAAAATAGCGTTAAAAGACATTTCTGTCAAATTCGGCGAACAGTTTATTATTAAGACCACCTTGTCTTTTGATCTGCGAAAAACCTACTCCCATCTGAACATTGTGTGTGTTCAGAATCACGTCCGAACTACATTCCAATAGATGCGCTACCACGTCCTCACACACAACGACTGCGAAAGAAGTTTAGGCCAAGGAAGAGAGCCCTCTCAAGCCCAAGCGAATGGTGCAGGAAAAGAAACAAAGAATTAATTCGCACGGAAGAAACGGCAAAAGTCAATGAAATCTGTGTTGCAACGACGACCGAACCGCCAGTGTGTGAATAGCGAGTCACCAACCGTTTTTTTTTTGCTGTCCCGACGCGAGAATCGGGAATCTGGTTTCACTGACTAGCAATTCTTTCGATAGGCTCGATTGGGAAACTTTAGAACCTTTTGCCTCTGTCTCACAGTATAAAAACGAAGAGTTTAAAGTTACAATTGACGATCAAGAGTTTTCCTAGCATAGCCGGATAGAAAAAAAAACAAACAAATAATTATTTCAATAATTAATTACAATTAATCTTTATAGTGATAATGGGGATTTGTTTTGCAAAGTAATCTATGCTCTGATGAAAACGA
>KB694324.1:0-11925 GCA_000349165.1 Anopheles christyi | reverse complement strand
GAGTCAAAACTGAAACTGAATCAATTCCATCCGTCCATCCGGTCGGACTTCCGGAAACAGGCCGTTGGTAGAAAACTAGCACAACCATACGCTCAGCAAACGCAGCAGGCATTGAGGATTGCCCTAATCTTGTCTTTGTTCAGCAGACGAGCAGACTTTTTATGTGGAACTGCGCGTCAGCCATCAGTTCAGCTGATGTCATAGAAACGCAAAAAAGGTGACAGCGGGTGGTCGATTCGTTCCATTTCTTTTTCCAGCTACACTTCAGGGGTTGTTGTTCAATCAAACGCAAACCGGTCGCACATTACCGCGTGGTTTACTTGTCACAGCGGTAAGATAAAACTAATATGGCACAGTTTTCCACGACCTTTCGAACGATTTATGTAGGAGACCTTAGACAGTGGAGCACACATATACACACACGGGAATGTGGATCCATCCGGACGTCAAATACGCCAGCATCCATTAGTGTTTGTCGCGCTCGGTGAAGCATTAGCTTGCTGACTTCCAAGGACTTTATGTGGAAGTGGTACCGCTGAAGCTTTCAGCAGCGTAAGCATTCCACTCTGGTTAGCGCCACCACCAGTATCAGTAAACTCGAATAATTGGAATCCTGATAAGCTGTAAAACTTCCGCCAGAATCGAGGTCGTGGCAGTGTTGCGTATAATGCAAGACCACCTCCCTCTATGTGCGTAGTGCCCGATTACTGCAGGCGGTTGCTGTATGAACGAATGTGGCTCAATTAAGCTTTACCACATTCCGGTGCAGTAATTTAATTTGATGCTCTATCGGTGGTACATCGGTAATAATGAGCTTTTTTTTCTCAATCAAATCTATGGTCTAAAAATTCAATCAGGTAAAATGTAATTAAAAATAATAAAAGCACATTACGGTGATTTAGGTTACGGATGGCCATCTTGATACATATAGATTATGTACAAGCCAATAATGAAATCGACTGATCGATTGAGTTATGTATGAAATTTACATTAAATATCCAACAGAAAGATTCATTACACTTTAATTGAAAAGCGGACTGCCTTTTCCCAGCTAAGCTCTGTATCACTTCCGTAGGATTAGCTTTCAATCGGATTTTGTATCCCAATGAATGTGGAATAGCCTTCACCTATGGAGCTAATTCATTTCACATGTAATGATACAACGGTAAAAACTGTTAGTTGTCAATACAGGACGGTTGGGAACGGTTCATCCGATTAGCACAAGACGAATGAATGAAATTGGAGACGTGACCGATGTGCACATGAGTTTGCAATCAATTTGCATCTTACCGCTAACAAACTTCGTCAGTCTTGCTTTTTCTTATCTTCTTGCCCATTCCGATACTTACTCTGGAAATTCACCTTCTACCCGGCAGATGTACTCCTTTTGCACCTGTCGGTTCCGAATCTGGTGCTCCATTTGGCGGGCCTTCTTGGGACTGCGGCCGAACAGTAGCAGTCCGGACGTCAGTCGATCCAACCGATGGATGGTGCGGAGATTTTTCAGATTATACTCCTTCGCAAGGATGAACACTACCGTATTGTGACGGTAACGGCCACAGGGATGGACCTTGTTTTGAAGAGTGCAAAGTGTGGGTTAGTTTTATTGGTGAATTATTGCTCGATGCTGTGTTTTTTTTTTCAAATATCTTTAATAGCTTTTTGACAACTACACCGTCTTTTGAATGAAAGGAGAAGACACCGTAGTAATACAAGGACAAGAATATCAAACGTATGCAATAAATGAAATGGAAGCTGTTCTGCGGCACTAAGGGTTAAATATTGTATTCGAAAACAGTTAAACTTTCAACTTTGCGTTAAGCAATGAACAATTATGTTAAAAAATATTTAAAGCACAAACAAAATAAACAATATCTAAAATACGAACATCAAAACAGAATTACTGAGAGAGAGAAGAAAAACTGTCATTAGTTGTAGGAAGGAAAGCACTCATGTGTATGATTTGATTAACGGGTTTTTAAGCCAATTTACTAACATAAATTTTAACAGGAATTTTAAAAAATGTATTGTTATATGTCTCTCTATATTGTAATATAAAGATGTATCGATTGCATGGGAAAACTTTACCCAAACCATCGTAGCAAAAACGGGCTGAGTAAACTTGCTAATTAGGTCAAATCTATCCATCGACCATTGCAAGCACGCAAGTATAAGGTAACCCTACAGGACTCGCCACGCTGTGTTGGGTTGAGCGTTGCTGTGTTTGCATGGACTATGGTAGACGGACCGTGTGGACCGCACGATACGTAGCAGCAATAAAAATAGTTAGTGCAAACGTTCCTGTGGCCAGTGCACCTGACAAAATACTAATGGCGTGAAAATTCCGTCGAGTAATCATGGTTTCGTTCGTTCATTTACAGTGGCACTGGCAGAAGCACTGACTTTGGGGTGGAATAATATCACGAGCATCGTTATCCTTTTGACCGTCCAGACGGCAGTTACACGAGGTCGAGAACGGATCGAAACACGGCACCAGGATTTCACATATGACTGTGTGTCTGTGTTATGATGTGGCAGTGTACGATTGCACCGTATCGTGCGGCAAACCTTTATTCACTTGCTTCAATGCGAGCCTTTTTGCATCCCTTTTGCTGACTTTGCCGCTTTATTACGGTTTGGCTTTACTCAAGGTGCAATGGCGAAACACCCATTGGTTGCCACTGTTCTTGGCGAAGGAGTCGTGTTGGATGGTTGGTAGGGGACTAAAATTATGATGGACCAGCTACATGCAACCATATTTACTGCTTCATTTTATTTTCCAACACAGCACCAGACAAGACAGTTAGCTGATGACGTATATAACTGCTTTTGTTGCAAACAGATAGGCAGTGTGAGCTACGATTAAGAATTGTACAATATCTGCAATGTAATTGAGCCAGTGTGTGAACATTAAATGGGCTTGCTTAACGTAGAATACTGGTAAAGGCTTATATGAAGGCAATCATTGAAGCTATTCGAAATATCTTTCCGTTTAATTGGATCGTTCCTGGTATTCATAATTATGAGAAAAAAAAAACCCAAACAAACTCCAATTCACGCAAGTAGAGGACAACAGTCTTAGGCTTCGTCTTACAATTTAAATTGTAAACAGAATTCCAAACAAAAGAGGAAAAACAGCTAGTACTAGTTCAAAGCATGTCAACTCCTGCAGGATACAAGCACAATCCCACATACGCGCTGGGTAGTTTGTTTACCAAAGTATGTAATCATCATTCGGGCACCAGTAATCCTATTAGCACCCTTTTTCTCGGGTCTTATAAGTCAAACCAACAAATCAAGCCGGAAAATTTGCCTACACCGGTAGGTCCGTGCAGAGGCCGCTTCCATAAATCGAGTGAAATTTATTGCTGTCCCAAGGATACACACCTACACAGTATCACTCCCCCCCCACCCACCCCGACCGCACAGTTACGGCGGTTACGGATACGCGAGACACAATCCTCCTCCGGCGGGGCCCGATATATAATATGGTAAAAAGTGATCCTAGGCGAAAACGAGACACCTCCTTTTCATTGAAACTTTCCCATTATCTCCAATGGAAAAACCCATGCGTACCGTCACGTTGCCGCAGCGTGCCACCACGTACGTGTGTAGCAGCAAAACGGTATCGCAAATTCCGAACAGTCTGTGTGTAACGCTATTCCATCGTAGAAAGCTCATGGGATTGAATTTATTTCACAGCGTAAAGCGTATCGTAATGAATCCCAAATTTCGGCTTATCGGCAACGAAACAAAAGGATAATCTTCTTAATATGAAAAGAAATACTGATACAGGTTTAAGGATGCTGTTTATGGGTCCCGCTGTGCATTAGGCTGCTGTGGGAAAGGATAGCGTTTACGGATCAGATGGATGGGTTTCCAGTTCCGGTAAGAGACTGTAGATGCTAGAAGGGCGGCTGAACCTGGTGATAAAAAGAGTGTTATTTTGGATACGTGCTGCTGATAAATATCTTCATGTTAATTAGTGACCAGGGTAACTTGGGCTAAGTTGATAGGGGATAGTCGTCCTTTGAGTGGAGTGCTTATAAAAATAAAATTAAGTTAATTTGTGTGATTTATTGCTTATAGTAAGCCTATACACAGCACCGAACCGAACATTGTTCATCGTACAGAAGAAAGTTGACCGTTATAGTTGTGTGATCCGTTGCAGTTAAAATAATTAATTATTTGGTTTGATTTTACAATTGTAAGTTAAGTTAATGACGGTACCGTAGTGTAATGATAAAAGTCACTCAAACCCAACATTATTAAAATAAAGAGCTACCAAATATCAATAAAATGACGACAAAAAATATGTGTTCTTACATTTAACACGCAATCGTATCAGTCATGTGTGATGTTTGCGTGTGTGTGTGTGTGTGTGTGTGTGTGTGTGTGTGTGTGTGTGTGTGTTATTGTCTACGTTCCTACAGTAAATAGTAGTTTCTTCGAAGTGACTGTTTATTGTCATCCCTAGCCTTGGACAAGAAACTGCAAAGCTACTTTTTTTTACTTCCGCTTAACATTCGCGCAGTTGTGCAGAAATGATCGTCTCAATAAAATACGAACAAAATCATTAAAAAACCTCCCCGGAAATAGCTTCTTCAATTTTTTGCGAGCAGCAAACTTTAACAAACACACATTTTCCCGCATTTGCGCTGGCTGGCACACGCAACTGGATCCGATCGCTGCAGGCAAGGTCTAACGTCCTAACTTTTTCTAAGGTCCCTATCATCGCTGCGCCAAAAAAGGAGTGCAGAGTGTCGGAGGGCTCCGGTCGATCCGATTGCGAAGGGTCCTTCAATTTGAAAAGATGCTTCCGATACTCGGTGTCCTTGATAGTCGTTTCCGCATCCATCTCGGGTTGAATCGTTATGGAGCTACTAAAAGGACTAACTTTTTCTTTTGGAACATTCGCACCCTTAGGCAGTGGCAAAAAGCCCTTCAAATCTCATCTCGTCTAGGACGGGAAATGGGAAACACTGAAATGGATGGTCTGGTCTCCTACATTTCTCCCTCGTTACCAGCAGTCGGTCGGCAGCAGCAGCAGCAGCGATCGAATTCGACTAAGCAGGAAGAGTGAAATCGAAAACGAATAAAGATGAAAATTTATCTAAGCAGCGAGCGGCACACTGACAAAGCTTCAAATGGTCGCCGAGGGAATGCTTGGGCTTGACGCGCTGTGAAAACAATTTTCCTTTCACAACTGCTCCAACTTAAACTGTTACCGAAGTGGATGATGATATTGTACGGGAGGACGTAAGGATGGCGGCGTTGGCCGTAAAGTTGATATCGTCGATAATGTTTGCGTTACGTAGATGGACACATTTGGCGCGGTCTTGTGTGGTTGTTGCGTATGTCTCGTTAGCGAGGAAGGACGTTCCGTTCGTGTAACATATTACGATCTTTATTTCATCGTTTATTAGTGCGTAGGGAAAATATTAAACTGGTTTGGGATTACCGTTGCTTGATTGCTTTTTACAGCAAGCATTTCGATATCAATCTATTCGAGGCTTATTAATATTAGTATTTTGATATTTTAATATACTTCACACTCGTTCTATTCATGCAAAGTAGACATGTGTTAACACCAAAAAAGCACGAACATGGAACTATTCTGTTAGCACACTCACACATTTTAACATGCGTACCAGATGTAGTAGGAGAGGTAATTTTTTTTTGCATTCGCCGGTGGATAGCTTTAACGGTCTTTCTCAGGTTGACTTTATCTGCTCAGGGTAAATACTACGACCAATTCCATTGGTTTTCGTAATGCTCGCCGAATAACCACCATTAGCACATGTCGTCCCACTGTTGCTATATGACCCCTTACTTGAGGTGTTCGTTGTTTAATTTTTTATTTAAGGTAAAGGATACAGCATCACAGTCCTGTGGTTTGTTCAGTTTCCGTTGCAAACGCCGTACTTTTTGTCGTACTTATTTGGGCAGAACGGCGGGGTGGAAAACGTGCGACTTCAATCGGGATAACACCGTGGTGTGAAAAAGGCAACGGTGAGGGAAGAGGAGTGGTGATGGGTAAACGGGGGATAGAGGTAGATAAACACTCGCCGACCATCCGGGTCAGGTTGGTTTGGGGCAAACTACTTTACTCACCGGCAGCGAACAAGGTTTGTCCAGCACTACGAGATCATTATCGACATAGATTATTTTTATTGAATGATCTAGAACGGGTGTCTCGTGTCTGTTGCGGCCGGCAACGAGCGAAACATAGCGAAACATAAGAAAAAAAAAGAAACACATAGGCGCGTCAAGGTGCCGATGGTGAGAGAACATTGTTTCCGGATTGTTTCCGAACAACCGTGGTTGGTGGTGGTGGTGGTGGGATTTTTTGTTTGTTTTATTTAATTTTTTAGCACGAAGTAACCAGCATCCAGGTGTTTTTGGGGTCACGCAGCGCAGCACCAGGACCGGCACACGTGGCACCGTGCGTCATTGCAAATGTGATGGAGCGGGCGGTGGGGATCATTACCATGTGTCACAGGATCCGATCGGCGTCCAGGTGCAGCCACCGTTAAACACGCACACATACACACAACCCGGGCAGGAGTAATATTACAGTGTTATTAATATTTTGTTTTATCAGTTGCCGCGATCATCGCAGCCATTATTGTTTTTGTTACAGGCATTAATCATTATGCTACAGTGGGTGAGAGCAGGTGAACGCAGGGGTTGGGTGGAGTGAAAGGGGAGGAGGGGTTTTTTTGCATTGGGACCCGCAACATTGTGATGCTAATGTATGATGGAAGAGACGCAGTAAAAGGTGTTACCATAGCAATATTATTCGTTTGCTAATTTGCTCGTTCGTTCTTGCATAATTTAAACTTGCATTCTTACCTGCATAATAAAAACAATTATCTAGATAATCTTCTATACAATGATTTTCCCTCCACTCTAGCAATTTCAAGAATCAACAGATTTTCAATAGCACTTTTATCATTCATAAAATGTCATACTTTTCCGATTAGATGCACATTGTATATGTGTCTGTAGAGTTATGTATGTGAATTTGTGTTTAATGTATTTCTTCGCAGATGTTTACTTTGTTGCAGCTATAACGCAACGTGCACTGAAGCAAAGGATTTCACACAGTAAAGCAATGATATTGTCTCACTGTATCATTCTAATAAAACTGTTGTCTTCTCGGAAAGCCGGGAAAGAGTTAGTAAGACCATGCGTCTCCATCGAGACATTTCATTCAAATTGTCAACCAAACACCATTTTGTACAGATATTGTTGTTATTTTCCAAACAAACAAACGACAATGAACACAAACACACACACGCACACACATCTACAGCACAGCAAATATATGTTTCAAGCTCTTTGCGCAATGCAGAATTTACAAAGGTTAATGATACGGTACCGGTGGTTCTTATACGAAAGACAATCCTATTAAACCGTAAATCACATTTTGCTACCATTCCTCAATATCACGATGGAAGGATACGTTATCAAGCAAAGGCGAACCAAATAAAAAAGCAAGTATCTTACACCACTTAGTCAGAAGAAGGGAACAAATATTCGCCTTCAAAACGGGTAAACAAACATCAGACAAATAAAGTATAAATCTCTGGTTGCCAGCTGAACGGTGCTAGATGGTGAACTCTTGTTTTGAAAAAAAAAGCAAAAAATAAGCAGTAAAGCGGGGTTATTAGGCTTTGTTTTTTTCTGTTTTATGAATGACGGACTGGGAATCGCAGATTGAACTCAGAGTGAGTTATGGTTTAAAAAATACCACATAAAGCTCACTCACCAACTGCCTGGCAGTTTACGTAGTGCTTCAGCTCAAGGAATGGTAAAGTATGTCGGTATTTTCAGAAGAGAATCATTTTTGTTTTGAAATCTGTACTGTCAACTCTTTTCCGAAACATTTGCTCACAAAATATACTTGGCAATGATTTTTATATTGGATATGATTTAATGTCTGTTTAGTTGCGCGAGTGTACATGGTTAAAAATGTACGTAATAATGCATAATACGTTCCACGCATCGCTCGCATGTGATTTACAATATTTTATTTGACTTAAATCGAAGAGAGTTATTGACCTAACAGCAACGTACGCATAAACTGGAAGATTATAAATTTTATCTTCCATTTCAGTCCTGAATATAGTCCGTATGCGTTACGGTACGTACAAAAAAACTGTCGCATATAGCTTTTTTGTTTGTAATGTTCAACCAATGATACGTAAAAGTTTTTGCAGTTTACGTTATGGTTCACGCAAAACCGCGTTATAACTCCTCCTGTACGAACGCGAATGGTTAAAGCCGCAATAGGGCTCGTAAATATGTGCCAGCTCACGATAAGGCATGGAAAGTTGTTGTTACAAGATAATCAACCATTAATATTAAAAAATAAACTTAGTTCCCCTAACATCGTCAAACGATAGACTGCACAAGGTTAGTTAGGTAGTTATTTTTCTTATGTCTTTAAAAAAAAAGCATTTTTAACCTTCAACAGTGACGTTGACGAGAATTAATGCAGTACTGGCAATAACAAAATAACGCAAAGCAATTCTTTTATTTTTGGAGCAAAACCTTGAGAGGTGTTGGCGCATTTATCTATTAGACCACCGAGATGCTATTCTTTCAAAAGTAGACTCAAGTAGATAGAAAGTATTCAAGTTTATTGATTAATTTATTAATGTACTATTTGCATTAAATTGCTTCGAATTAAAACTCAACAATAACATACGATGGCTAAATCGAGAAGCATAGTTAAAAAAACGTTTCAAAAGTTACAATCAGCGAGAACAGTTTTTGAAAGTTCGTCCAATCACGTCCAATTGGGACGGGGTTGGTCCCATGCGAAATCAATCGGTTGAAGAGAAAACTCTCCAATACACAATAGGAATCGTTACCAGTGACGGCTAATCCCTTACCTCCGTCGTTACCAAAATTGTACTGACAGTAGTAACCGGTTGATTATTTCTTTTTTTTTTCGTCCGAAAAGCTGAAAATGTTGCTGTATCAACTCCCGATGCCGGTTTATTCGTTAACTGCAGTTAGGTTTACGTACCATCTCGGAACAATGAAAAGAGTGGCTAGGAAACCTTAATCCGTGCTTAATAATTCAATACGGATGAGTGGCTTTTGAAACATCTCATGAAACACATTATCCTGTGGTCCGAATTTAGACTATATCGATCGGGCATTTTCAAGCTTTCTTTATGAAGTAAAAAGTATAATAATGTAAATCGTTTCGTCAAGTAATCTGCTTCAGACAGCTTCTCATGAATTTGTATTGTTAAAAACACTTAATGTGGAATCAGCAAAGTACCAACCAATGGAGTTGTTGTGTTCCGAGAAATTTTTGTTTCCTCAAAGGTATTTCGTATTTTTTTGGCACGATATATATAAGAGCTTCTCCGTATTCCAATACGCATAGAATCTTTGATTTCCGTTCTCATTTGTGTAAGTGAGGAATGTAATAAAAACCATAATATTACTGTTAAAAAACAGATGTTAAAAGCCGAAATATTAAGAAGAGATAATTATGTGCGAAACACTTTAAAGTCAAAACAGAACTCATGCAAACTTAATCCAAATACGCGGGTTAAAACATTTGTTTACAGCAATCGAACGAAACGGTTTGGCTCGCTGTAGTGAACTGGGTTTTTTACACGGAAATACGGCAATTAAAAACCATTTATCAAATCAAAAACATGAGTATCATCGCGAAATTGTTAAACAGTATTAATAAGCGTAGCAAGCACTACCAGATTAAATAGAAAATAATCTATCAATATGAAGTAAAGAAAATGGCGGTCATTTAAGCCACTTACTGGTATAGATGCTGGTTTGTTCACAACCACAATATCGTCGTCCATGTGCACTATTGTGATTGGCTGACTAGTTACTGGAACTTCATGTCTGGAAAATACAACACTCATATGTAGATGATTTTGGTAAGGGGGTTTGTTGTTTGAGTTTTGCTTGAAGTAGAATCAACAGTATACAGAAAGTCAAATTGTTTAAGCAATACACAAAGGAACACAAATAATAAAATAATGAAAAAAAAAAACAATTTAAAGGAAATGATGTATCATCTTGAACCATCAACTGCCGGTTGGTAATTCGTTTTTAAGTTCAGATGATGTTATATCGGTGTATCGAAAGAACCATGAAAGAAGAATGCAATAAAAATCACATACAATGCAACGCCCTTAATTAGCTGCTTGAAGAGTTTTTGACTTTTTTTTCGATCTGAATGAAATATTACGGAATTTTCATATAAGGTTAGCTACAATTGTCTAAAAAAAAAATCTCTACCTTTTGTTCTCTTCTAAAACAAAACACTATCCCTGCAAACGTAGAACCTCGTTGATATTCAAGACGAGTCAACCAAACCATTACCAGGGATGGTTTTGCTTATCTGGTTTTAACAGTTACATTTGTTTATTCTGCAATGAAATCAAAACTTTGCCCTATCGTTAAATATGTCGGTATGATTATCATAAAGTTTTATGTTTTTCTTCACTGCAAGAAACCCGTAGTTGTTACAATAAACTTTCTTCAATAAATTTATCTTATCTGGTGCGCGTGGATAAAGTTTAACTGTAGTTTGCTGGTTTCCTATACAAATGTACATCGGGGCGAGAAAAACAATTACAATTGAACGCTTTGTTGGATGTTGTTGCAATGCTTCTTTCATGTCATTCTCTCGAATGATTAGGAATAAAATAAAAATTAAAAAAGGATTATTGGAAGGAATGGCAAAAGCAGGGGAAAGATGTAAAAGCACGTATGCATAGAGTTTTGTAGTGACAGTAAAGTATGTACGTTTGTTGCATGGTTCGGGAATGATACAGTCAAATAAATACATACATTTTCAAATGTCTGCTATCATTTGAAAAACTACTAACAATTTAGAGTATTTACAGTTGAATGCATGTTTCCAAATTTCGCAGTGTGCGATATAGCTGATATCCTGCGCAATTTAGCGATAGAAATATTTGTGATTTTATTTTCCTAAGCAAACAATAACATACTTTTCATTTTTGTTGTATTGTTTTGTGTTGTTTTTTGTTTGTTATTGCATTGATAACAATAAACATGTATTCTATTTTTATAATTCAAGCTGAAAAGCATCTTTTGTAAGAACGAACGGACAACCATCAACGACAATGTGTGCTCAACATGAGCCACGTTTAAAGAGATGATTTAAAGGAAAATAAGATGGTAAAATAAATAAAACTGTACATTTTTTAACTTGATATGGGAAGTAATTATTGCAGACAATTATCAAAACACGAAATTACACTAATTTACACAAAATCAATCGGAGAATCGACGCCAACGGAGGAAGGGAAGTATGTGATGTTTGGGAATAGACATTAAAATAAGACTTTTTACAAATTTTTGAGAAATGTTAATTTAAAATTTTGGTTTTTAAACCACGAAAATATTTATCGATATAATTGCATGTCTAAAAGTAGATGATTGGCATTTTTTTAAAATAGAATTACCTGTGAACGATGTTCGCTAGGAGATCGTTATGTTTTAACCTATAGTCAGTTGGCACTTTTTCGTAGTTCACGGTTAGAGTACCTGCCTTAATGCACCGTTCGTACTCCTCGGCCGGGTGGGCTCGAAACTCTCTAGCAAACACGTCTAAAATTTTTTCACCAACCCAGCGTCCCTTAGTGAACGTAGTGAAAGTGAAATAGTAGGGATACACTTTCCTTAGGCCTGTTGAAGAAGATAAATTATGCGTTTTGTTAGCTTAATTGTTCAAACCAATCGCTGTTCGAGTATTCACCGAAATAGTATTGTAAATAATATTACATACCATTTTCAATATAGTACGATGTTTCATGGTACCGTTCATCGGTGAAACCTGGCCGTTTTGCCTTCAGTGCTTTGGTTTCCAGCTTAGCCTGCAAAAACAAAGAAAAATTTAGA
>KB694313.1:0-12326 GCA_000349165.1 Anopheles christyi | reverse complement strand
AAGAAAAGACATTGATATTTTGTTTTGAAAATTGTTTCAAAGCATTTTTAAAAAAATTCACTGTAATTGCAACCCGACTGGAAATAAGTTCGATTGCATTAAATGCATCATGTCACAGATTATATTTTGCCCTCCACTCCCATACACTGTACAGCTAGCTTACTCATACATTTCCCCTCTTTGTTTCTTTACAGAGTAGCACCAAGCAACAAATTTTCCGCAAAGGATGGCGCTGCTGAAGACCGACTGCATTCGAACGGCTTTTGAGCAATCGTTTTCATTCGCTTTGCTCAGGAACGAAGCATCAGGCAGATGGGCTTGAAGCTGCCACATCCCATCCCACGCGCATTTAAAAAAACCGTACAAATGAAGATCGGCCGTTCCCATTGGGGCGTTTGATTAAGCCAACGGGCGTCGAGAATGGGATCGTATCGAACGGTGAACTGATCGAGTTTTGGTTAACGCGGTTCCGTGGTTCAACGTGTGTGTAACCCCATTGTCCATCGGGTTTTCTCCAATTTGTACCGCCGAAAGATTGATTAAGGATAACGAGACGCACGCACACACGGTGGAAACGGTCATCTCCCGAACGCGGCCCTTGCAACAATGGCCGTGGCCCACACGACGGCCGTCGGGCTGGTGGGAGCAAATTTATTCATCACCATCAATCGCATCATCCTCGGTTCGTTCAGCAACATAGCGATCGGCATCGGGACGTGCTACTTCCTGGCACCGGCCGGGCCCGTCCACGGTGCCATCCGGCTTACCCAGCGCAACAACCATGCCAACATATCGGAGCTGCTGGACAACTTGCTGCGCGGGTACGACAACAGCATTCGGCCCGACTTTGGAGGTAAGGTGGACATGTCCGTTGAGGATATGATGGGATACGAGGAGGGTTTTGCACGGATAAACGAAAACTTCCCACCAAAGATTTAGCGGAAATGCTATCAAAATGTTAATCACAAGTCGATTGCAACGAATGGTGGACGTTGTTTTCCGAGGGCACACCAATAAAACGGTTCTTTGGAACTTTTGGAAGGTACGAAGAAAGTCCGGATGGAATATTTACGCGTGAAAAGACGCGTCCAGGCGTTTTCGGGTGAACGTTCCACACCCATCAATATTCATTATTCTTGGTTTTGATGTATGTGCACAATGGTTGGGTGGTTCGTTGGTGGCAATAATGCCCTTCGGTGACACGATCTCTAGACGAGATGTGTTGTTGGTGTTCCAGAATAAGCGCTTCCTTATACGAGATTTATCGGTTTTACGCTCGGATCAAATGTGATGTTTGTTCCGATTTGAAATCATCATCGGTGCGTTCAAATGTAAATGCATCCATCTTGTCGTAAAAGCAACTGGAATGGCAGAGAAGTGACTTGTTAAAAGGTTAAATGAGATGGTGAATGATTTCAGCGATCAGATGCTCCAAATGTAAACCATTTTTCTGTCCGCTAATCGGTAACGATGTTTCCGGAGATGTTGGGGTTATAGTTTAATGAAATAAGTAATAAATGTTGAAAAAAAGATACATTTATGATCGTTTTTTATTAGCAAAAAGGTTTCAGATAGTTTTTACTTATTATTTAGGATTCTTGAATCCTTTTTCTTCATTTCATTGGGTTTTCAACTTATTACTGGAACTGATGACTAGTTGCATCTTAATGTTTGTTATAAATGGCAAACTTTCATACATGTTAATGTTAAAGTTTTTCGTTTCACCAGGAATTGGATAATTGAGAATGTAATTATTTCCTCTTCCAATCTGACTCGTTGAAATGACAATTAGCAAATTTCGAGGTATTCTTAATAAAGTTTAATGGTAGTTTAAGTCTGTATGAATACGCAATAGTCTTTTATTTGCAGAATGTGTACATTTACAACATTTAAAAAAATACTTATCTGATTAGATTATCATTAAAGTTAAACGAAATAACCCGGTCCCGTTGTACAGTCGCCAAGTAGTACGACCTAACAACATGCTCGTCAATTTTCATATAGACTGAGAGCCCCATACATAGGAGTGACTATAATAAAAAAAAGCCCTTTAGTGGCTTAGGTATGCCATAATCAACTACGGTTTTAGATTTAAAGAAGAGGAAGAAAACGAAATAGACTCAGATGTTCAATTAGGTGTGTTTGTAAGTTTTTATTAAAAGTCACATTTAACTGATTTTAATCGATCGATTAAGACATTGGACCCGTATGTCATGCTTACTACCTTACTTTCTTTACGAAGCATTGAGCTTTCTATCGATATTCAGCGCTAGAAATCATAAAACCTTCCCAAAACTGATTAACTGCAATTTTATCCACGCAAAGATACACACACAATTTACCAAAGTTCCTAAAATGGGTAGCAACCCTGGCAGTAATCAACTTGGTAGACATATTAATTGTGTCATTAGAAGTGCTTAGCAACTCATAGCAACGGGCAATAGTGTACTATTGCTGTCAAATTAGTTTCCCTGCTCCCCACCCCTCATTTCCCTAGCAACCAATCAAATCAATCACGACATCAAGTTAACAAACCACCAAAGAAGCTCCCGTTTCCTCTGCCAATCTTCTTACTCCGTCTACAATAATCCTACCAATATAACTTTGTATCAAAATGCTTCCGTTACCTGTAACGTCGTGCATCCTCAGGTCCCGCCTCGCTCGTTAAGATGTTGCCGATGAATGACTTATTAACTTTCATCATATTGTATTTTCCACTGCTTTCTTCGTGTTTCTTCTACTACAAAACTTTGTTACACATTGCAGGACCGCCAGCAATCATCGAGGTGGATATTATGGTGCGCAGCATGGGGCCAATCTCCGAGGTGGATATGGTAAGTGATAACCGATCACATTACGCTTACGGCAAATAAAGGGAGGGTGAAGGAATTGCTATGTTATTGACCACGAAAAGTGTTTGCACTAGATTTTTTTTCTGCTTTCTTATTTAGTTGCATTCGCTCAAACAAATTTCCTGCCAATGATAAAGGTGAAAATGGCCACAAACAAACTACCAGGTGGGCTGACAGAATGTATCTCTCTCCCCCTTTTCCCTACTCACAAACAAACGCTCACCCCGTAATTGCGCAAAAGGAGAATGAATGATGAGCGATGATGGGGGTTTTTCTTTTGCTAAGAAAAATAAGGAAACTTTCCGCAAAGTGGAGAGAAAATTGACTATGAAAACTGATGATGATGCTGTTTTTCCTTTCCGAAAGTGGGCATTTAGCATGAGTTGTATGTAACGCGTGTTGGTTAAACCGTTTTCCCTCTTCGCGGTGCTGAAGAAGTTGTTTCCGTTTCGGAAAAGTAGAACAGAATTTGGGGGCGGTTTGGTGTGTTGGGGAAACAAAAAACCACATGAAAGAAAGTTCAGCAAAACCAGCAAATGAACGGCTTGTGGGTAGCAAACAGTAGCAGAAAGGTTCGTGACGGGTCTGTACGAGGGTCCTTTCCACGTTTGTGGTCAACAACAGCATAATCGTGGAGCCTCTTTAAAATACTTCCCCCCCTCAGGAGGGCATTTTGTTTCTTATTTTTGTTTCCTTTGCGTTGCTCCTTTTATGCTCTATTTATTTATGCTTAGCTGCTTACTTGGAAGTTTGTTATTGCTTTAGTTCCTGTTTTGTGCGCCATTTTTATTGCTTCAATGTCGTATCTGTACGCCATCATTCTGTTTCTTATCTTAAGCTATCCGCTTTCACATTGTGAACTGATGGATTATGATGAGGATTTTTACATTTCACAGAAGGACTTATTTTTACCTTTATTTCATCACCCAACGCGATCCAAAAAGCACAATATATTATTTTCTAATGCCGTTGAAAAATTCCTCGCCATAAAGCAAAGAGTTCCGCAAAAACAAGTATCAAACATCCCGAAATCCTTCATCTGCATAGTTGCCGCCATAGTTCGGTGCAAGTTTGTTTGGTCGGAAACTTTCTCTCTCGCTAGAAGTTACATAGCTGTGGCCTCATTTTTCTGCACAGCTTTGCCTGTAAACAACTAGAAAGGAAGGAAGAATTCTTTCACCTTCACGTAAAAGAAGCCACCAAAAAAACAGGGCTGGGTTTTTTTTTCGCTAGCAGCATTGTACTCGACAATGTGTAACACATATCGTTGCTCAATCCAGTGTTATCGTAGTGAAGGGGAGACGGTAAAAGAAAACTCTCCTCATTGTTGTACAATGCTGCGAACCGAAGCAGTCAAGAAGATTATTAACACACTGCACTCAAGGAGGTGAAAGGTGAAAGAAAGTTATTTTTTTTTCATAAAGTCATAGAACCAAAGATGTTGTCGTCAGATCGTTCCCAGAAAGAGCGATCGTTTCTGGCTTCTGCTGGAAGTTGTGTAGAAGGGTTTCCCTCTTTAACCACCTATAGAAAACACATATTGATTTATGCTTTCATGTAGTGTTTTTTTTTCGCTTTCTGTTATTATTGTTGCGTTTGGCGTTCCTGCTTCCTTGCTGTCTGTCTCGTAAGGGTGCAGCTTATTGTGTTCAACGCGAGTAGAGCTGTTGCTAAAGATATTTTGGCCACAGAATAATGGAAAAGCGCGATAGCAGTGATGCTCTTTATCCTTGTTTGCTGTCTGTTGTTGTTGACTTCAAAAGCTATAGCTTGTTGATTGATTCTGCATTGATACCGGTCGTAAGGGGTAAAGATGTGTCTTCATTTTGCTTGTCAATTGTCGTGGTATCGCTAAAAAATGGCTTTCACGTGTAAGTACAAGTGTAATAACACTCAAACAATACTATAGAAAACTGTTTTAGGATTTTTGTAAACACCAACTTAAAAACCCAATTTGATAAAATGATGTAAACATTCTGTTTGGTATCAGTAAAAAGCAGTCAAATATAAGGTCATACTGGATAATTATTCTAGTTAACTAGTTTAGAACTATGTTTAGATCGTGGAACATGTGACAACGACCAACACAAAAACAGAAACATAAAGTGCCAAATGATTTTGAGATGGATGCCGCAAGCAGTAGTCTAATGCAGATATTTCAACCATGCAGTTATCATGCGACCTATCATGATTCTGCTAGCGGCTCGCTTTAGTTTCGCTGCATAATTTTTTTGTTTGATTGTGGTGATTTACATACTACTTTCAAGAATGGGCCAGTCCCATGATACAGTCGTCATGGGAAGCGACTGTACAACACGACCAACTAGAGTTCAAATTACGAGTAAACCGAGCATTCAGTTTATTCTAGTTTTACTTGACCAGAAAAGTAAAAATGATATTAAATACGGTTATACCTCGCTAGTTAGGTTGGTTTTAGTTGAGTTATTTGATGCAGTAATTGAGCAAAAATTACTTGAACATTATCATATTTCCGATTGGTACACTGATTTTATGGGCATTTTGTTTCTTCTTGGGAACATTTATTAATGACGATTATTATCTATGCGCCATATGAAGAAGAACATTGCTTTTCCAATTGACTGCATGATATCTGTCAACGAAAACAAACCATCAAGGATAAGGACACCCTAATACTCGAATGATGGTCCGACGACGAAAAAAATCGTTCGCAAAATGTTATATATTAAAAAAGATAAAACGATATGAAGTACTTTTGGAAGATTATTTATTACAAATTTTATGTTTTCGAAAACACCCAGAAATTGCGACTCGCAAAAGAATGTACAGCTTAAAAAATCCTAGCCAATTTTTAAGTTTTCAGACTCACTTGATCTAATGGATCGACACAACCGCTCTTGTAAAGGCGGAACGCAGTTCTATTCACATCTGGAATGTCCTTCGGTAGGTCGTTTACGACAAGGGTTATCTACCTTTTCTGATCCATTCCTCCCTGTTGGAACCGATTCATTCCTTCTGTTACGATTTGGTGCCAATTTCACGCGGTAAATTCAATTACATCAAATGAACTTAAACGATATTTACTTTCACATAAACTGTATTTATGTGATTTATTGAACCTTGAACACAAATGAAATATTTTAGCTCTTTTTCTTCTTCTTTGGAACAACAATCAAGGTCGGTCAAGGGCTACCTCAGCCACTAATGAGCATGGATTTCTCTGATTTATTAAAGTTTATCCATACGACGTACGACTTACTGAACTACGAGACGTGGCTCTTACTTATGGATATTAAGATTAATATTTAAAGCTACTTAGTATTAAAGTTTGAAGGTGGTTTTACTGAGCTGTTCCTAATAAGGATAAAGCAAGCACTCATTCTTAAAATTGTGCAAAGTCATTCATACGTGTGCAAAGTAACCAATATTTATTTTTGGTTGATTGAAATAAATTTTGGTTGGTTCTATTTTTTTTTTGTCATTACTGAGAAAAGATTTTACAAGAGCTTTCTGTAACATCAAGAATGCCTTTCCATCTGAAGAGTCACTTAAATTCCTATTTCTTCTAATTGCAAACTCACTGTTTCGAATACATGGAGTACCATTTCGAATGAAGAATCTTAGGATGTATTTATTTTCCCTCAAGCACCACACCAAAAAACTCTTACAAAACGACAGTTTCAAATAGCCATTTTACAGATCTTCGACTAACAATGCTTACAAAATAGTTGTGTGGCGTTTTCGGAATGTCACCTGTGTTCTGATTTTTCCTCACTCTTTTTTTCGTGTCAATTTTTTCCCACCCACACTAGACATACTCGATGGACTGCTACTTCCGGCAGTCGTGGGTCGATCGGCGGCTTGCATTCAGCGGTGCCCAGGACACGCTGGCACTCAGCATTTCCATGCTCGGGCGCATCTGGAAGCCGGATACGTACTTCTACAATGGCAAGCAAAGCTATCTGCATACCATCACGACACCGAACAAGTTCGTGCGCCTCTACCAGGACGGACGTGTGCTCTACTCGAGCCGGTAAGTAAGCTTCGAGGACATCCGGTTGCTCTTTTTTTTTATTTCTTTTTCAAAAAAAGGCACGTTGAAACGGAAAAATCTTTACCGCACATGAGCTCCACTCCATGCCATTAGTAGTTTCGTTTCGTGCGCCTCGGTGAGACCACCGGTGAGAGCAAATGGATTGCTATTAATTTACCCTGCCGGTTTGAACTAATTCGTTCTGCAGCTGTTGAGCGTTGTGCTAATTGATGGAGTGTAAAGATTTTTCTTGAGCTTTCTCAACCTATTTGGCAGTGTACTGTGTGTGTGTGTGTACTGGGTTTGGGAGTAAAATGGTGCAACCTGTCAGTGGTAATCATTGTTTTCTGGGAGGTGCAAATGGAACGTGAGCTTTCTTGGAAATGTTGCTTTGGTGTATGAGTTGTTATTTTATGTTTGCAGATAGGTGAACAGCTTGTCGTTTTCCAAAAAACATAGTTATTCAGTTGCACATAACTCATGAAAGGAAAATTTTTCAATCAGGTAAAACATCTGTCGTCAATTGAGATAAAGCCCCCAAAGGTATGCATAATGCCTAACAATTTTACACTTTAATGACGTTAATAAGCGTAATGCAAAAATAATGGTAGACATTCAAAATTGTTGAAACAATGCAGCCTCCTTATAATGTTAAAACATCAATCTTCATAATTTGTCCTCATTTTCGTCATTCATTCAATACAATAAATTTTATTTTTCCTCTCATCCTAAAAATCGACTTAACGTTTTTGTCCCATTTGCCGAATTGATGTAAGTGATACGATAAAATATTACCAGCAATATTCGTTTTTCCTCAATTAGCGATACAAAACCAGCGTAGTCCCATGCATTCAGTTCACTTTCATCTTTTTCATTCTCATTTTTACTCGATTCTATCACAGCATTGGAAAGCTTTATTTTGGATTTCCACGTTGCAGAGCCATTGGTAAACGTCCCGTCACCTTGTATTTCACTTGTCAGAATTGTCTTGCTATCACGCCACATCATCGCGCGATCAACGGCGACGAGGCTTTCTTTCTCTCACCATCCCTATCGGTGGACATCAGCCCAAGTGTCAACGGAAAACCCATCAGTTTTCCATTAATTGACTCTCGTCCGCTTCGTGTGGTCTGTTTTCCCCTCCGGTGACCCTCCCCTCCCCCGTATTATACAGTGGGCGCAGAGTGGAGTGGGTGCAGAAAATCAACAGCCAATGCCGGACGAACCGCACACTTTCATCGTTTCGGATTTATTAATGCACTGTCGCTGGTGATATCTGAAACGCACAAAAATGGCTCACTGATAAAACTGGCTGAAAAGGAAGACGAAACAAGAGTATGATAAAAATGGAAACAAAACGCACACGCAAAAAAAAAGACTTCAAACTTGTACCGCATTTTTGTGCGAAATGTAGAAAAACGGCTAAAAAGATGTTCATGAGATGGAAGGACACTGCTCAGCACGGTGTCATGATACACACTCGGGAGAGCTAATCGAAAAGCACAGAGGGTCAGTAGGGGTAGGCAAATGGAAAGGAAATCGTGATAGAAATAGAAAAGAGCATCAGAAGCTGTCGTTGTTGCGTTGGGTTTTTGCGTTGGGTGAATGATAAGGCAAATAGAGAAACAATATTTGACCAACGGTGAAGTGTGTTGCTTCTAACGCAACAACCTACCGCGTTTGTCGATTTAACGACCCGCTGCACACCACCGAGTGTTTCGGTCACCGATTGGCCAACCTTTTCTCGCAAATCGATGACAGCGTAATAGAATGAGTTTTTACCGAATACATTGAGGCCTATTCTCAGTATTTTATCGTGAAGATTGTATAAGGTTTCAGTTACCAAGAACATCGTCGTAAATTGTACTGCGAAAAGCCTAATTTGAGGCGTTTTGTATTTCAATGTATGCACCAGGAGATATGCAATCTTTCGCACAATGCGCCTGTTTTTATGCAATACTTTAGATAGTTTTTGATCGAATTTCATTTTTCCCGAAAAAAATATTCTAGTGAATGGTACAATTTAAAGCTACTTTCTTTTAAAGAGAAATGTAAGAGACAATTTTCAACCATTTTATTATATGACTATCACACCCATTTGCACGTTGTCGATGGTCATTTCATATTGGTTAAATTAATGCTTACCCCTCTGCTTCAATCCTTTCCTTCCAAACCGAAGCAACAGTGCTGCCCCTTGGTGTATCGTAGAAAACATAAGCTAGCCGTTTCTGTGAAATGCTATCGGCGTGTTTGCCTAGAGCAGCCGATGAAGCCGAAACAACAAAACAGCGAGTAAATAGCGAAACAAGAATGGAAAAGGAAGCAAACTAGCTACAGAAAAGCAGGAGAAAATGGCGAATGCCAAACGCAAACCCAATCAAATTCACTCCGGGCGT
Source organism: Anopheles christyi (assembly GCA_000349165.1). Classification (NCBI taxonomy): domain Eukaryota; kingdom Metazoa; phylum Arthropoda; class Insecta; order Diptera; family Culicidae; genus Anopheles; species Anopheles christyi. Next base: position 3,066 of record KB694313.1, on the reverse strand, counting down.
TTGTTTGCCCGCTGTCGAAGTGCGGATCGGAATTCATCAATAATCGGTAAACTTTCTGGATGAAGATGACTGGTCGGATGGCTGGCTGGCTGTGGTTTGGTGTTTTGGGCGGGCATGCAGGTGGAGGGAAACGGCGCTCCCAGGAGAGCGGAAGTGTGAACTCCGTCGTCGCTAGACAAATCGTCTACCAAAGAGAGTTTCGCGCTCTGCCAGAGCTTATCATGCTGGTCATGCCGGGCTACAGCGTCACTATATCGGGGTGTACTAGTTTTGTATCGCAGATCAGCATTGTGCAAGTAGTGGTCACAGAGCTAGTTACTTTTGACACACGCGCCATTGACGCCCTCGGGCCCACCGGAACAAACCCGTGCTGTGCGTTTAGAAAGGCAACGGATGTGCGAAATGAAATCGATTGTTTGAGAAAGTTTTCCCTCTCCCCACTCCACCTGTTTGTGGTTTGCAAATCACAGTTTCGCACGGATAGCAGTAGAAGAGCTCCATAAATAATCATAAAGTTTGATCGGTCGGTAAAATGGTTGAGCGGATCGTTCTGCAACTGCAGTGCCGCTTGTGTTGCGTACGGTTCATTAACTTTACGCCCGGCCTTAAAGTGTCATCCGTGGGATGTACGAATTTCAGTACGATGTTTTGTAGCAAGTAACATAGTGGTGTCGGTGCAGGCTAAATGGAATGTACCAAGTTTTGCGCCACAATGACAATTAAAAGTAATGAGAAAATGATCGTTTGAAATGGGTTGGATGGTTGTTAATGGAGGATTGAAAGGCTTACAAGGTAGTTGTCTTAATTTAGCCTGTAAAATCGAAATTTGTAAGTGAATTGAAATCTGACCACAGGTTAAATGTTTAAGATATTAATTGGTTAATGTAGGTAAGGGTTATTTAATTGAAAATACAGTAAAATTAATTATTTGCCTACTTGAATTACATCCAGTTCGAAGGACCATACAACTCAGGGTATATTTTCGTATTTTTTTTAATCTTTAATGTTGAAGAGAACTTTTATTAAATAATTATTTGTAGTTTCTTTTCACGAGCATGGCAAATATTTGATGCTTCATCATCATCGATCGCTATCGATCCATCCACGACTTATTTCCCTACCTCCTCCCTTCTCCAAATGACCTTGCCGGAACTACACCAGGTGAGAATGCTCCAACCATTCCCGAGGCAACATTTTAAATCCTTCGTTAAATACCGCCAAATTGCATGCGAAACGAGCAGTTTGAACGAGCCGATCCGAATGCTCCAAATAGCGTCCGTTCGGTTCCCGCATCTACCACGAGAAGCCGCGAGTTGTGCTCACGCTGTAGTTAATATTGCCCGGGGGATTAATTTGGCAGAATGCGTGGGGGGAATTCAATTTCATTGCCGAGCGCTTGTAGAAGCGATGCAATCTGAATTGGAGAGGACAAGGAAACTAAGGGAAAACACTTCGTAGTACAGTTTATAGACAAGTGCTTTCATTGCCGGGAATGGTTTAATTTTAGTAACGCAGGTCGGCACACTCGTGCACACTGGTTGAACGTTAGTCAGTACTGGAACTAATTCGAGTAATGTCCTTCGGTGGAAGAATGGTAAGGCTAGAGTTGGAACTATATGCGTGCTTTATAATTTGGTTAATAGGATATCCTTTGTGTCTTTAGTTCAAGGGATTAACAAAACACGTTTTGTGTTTGAAAATGAATTAAAATTACAGTTATGCTAAATAAACAATAATAACATAGGTATGGTAATTTAAAATCGTAAACTGTTAGAGAATTTTTTTTTTGTGGTTTATTTGCTTAAAGTTTACTAAGTTTACTTCATACAAGACACAAATTTCTTTGATAATGCTTAAGCCAAATAGTTTAATAAGCCAGACAAATAAGCTGGCAGAAAACTTTCAATAAGTTCAGTTCGTCATTTGGATTGCATACCTTCAGGCGCTTCACGCTGCGACTATTTTAGTTAAGCAAACTGGGCGAGTTTATAAATAAAATTGATGTACCCTGCCTAATGACAGCATCTTTTATTAAATAGTTCACTACAAATACCTCCTTTAGAATGGATTCTTTTTTTAAGAATCAAGAACTTTTGCAAAAATGGTTTCAAATAAAAAGTTAAGTTGAACTAGCATGTTTTTCCGAATTGTTCACCATCATCGCGCGGTCTAAACTAGTGCAAAACGTTTTTGAAAAGGTTTCTGTTATACAAACTAATTAAAATCCTAGCTTATGTTCGGTTTCATATTTGAAACACTTGCAAAACAAGTGTGCTCTCGAGCACAATTCCTCCCCCCTGCTTGAGCGAAAGGGAAGCCAAATTTAAGTCAGAATTTTCCGACTAGCAGCATTTGCCTCTTGAAGATTCGCGAGCTGCTCGTCCATTTGGTAGCGTATTGTTGTACCCGTCTGTATACTATTTCCACCAATTGAGTTAGTGTGGCAGCGTATCCATTTCTTCATCTTCGTAGGTACGTCCTACGTGGCTGCACACTCACTGTAGCAAATTGCCAATTATCGTTCCATTAGTTTCATTCGGTCCTGCTGCTTTGTCCTCCAGCCGAGAGTATATCCGGTGCATCCTATTAAAGCGCTTATGGTTGGTATTGTAAGGCAATTTGTTATATGATATGCGGAGTTGTGGTGTGGTTTGTGTGGTTAAGATTTTTCCGCTTCATCGATTTACTTTAGCAGCAAAGTGAGTTTGATTTTTCGCTCTACCTACGTTTGGCTTTCTTTCGCAGACTCACCATTAAGGCTGGCTGTCCGATGAACCTGGAGGATTTCCCGATGGATACACAGCGATGTCCACTGAAGTTTGGGTCGTGTAAGTAATGTTTGCTAAAACAAAACAAAAACACACACACACACATGCAACTACAATTACCTTCCACACCATTATTGGATTGTGTTTCGTTATGCTTGCACCGTACGGCCCTAGATTAAACTTCAACAGCAACATCTGTTCACGTTCCCGACGCAAAACCGTTACGTTCAATTTGGTTTTCAGTTAGATATTTAAATCCCAATGCCATCGTCCCGGAAAGTTGATCGATTGTGGTTGC
>KB694312.1:0-33899 GCA_000349165.1 Anopheles christyi | reverse complement strand
CAAATGAATGTATGATGGAACGACACTTAAAACGTAATGGCGAATCAGGAACTACTACTTAAGCGTACATTTGGACACTGTTTTATGACAATGCTACTCAAAGCGCAAAACAACCACAGAAAACAAAACGCCCAATAGAACGATACTTAAACATGCGCTAGGGTTACGAAGCCATCTCTCTCTCTCTCTCTCTCTGTCTCTCTCTATCTGTCGTTTTTCGTTAGTGATAATGCTGTAACAAGCAAGACATTTGTTAGTCTGTAAGGTATGGAACCGAAGCGAACGAGATGTATATTCTATGTGATTGAGATTTTCCCCGCGTGCTGCAGCCACACAAAGCACAAGCCAGGTTTTTAGGTACAAAACCACACAATCGGAGGGAGCAGAGACCGAACTGACTGGCTTCAATAATTCTTGGCAGCGTAGTGTTTAAGACAGAAATTGCAAGTATATATATATATATTAATTTAAACGTACTGGTGAGTTGGAACAACAAAACGGATCGTAATAAAAATGTATTCCTTAAAAAAACCCTTTTGCGTAAACCATGCTTTGCGTAGCTCATTCCACAAAAGGGGCCTTCAGTGAAAATGGTCCTTCAGCCGTTGGCCCCGGATCCTGGCACCAGCCCTACCGTACAATCAACCAGAAGATACCAAAGCGCGCGTTATCAGAAATTCTCTCATGCGAGACCTCCATTCTCTCTTTCTCTCGTGATTATCAAATGCGTTGACATTGAGCAGAAACGCAAACGTAAACAAACGATTCACAGCTTGTGTGCACGTGTGTATCGGTCCCGACGGCATGCTTCAAAGGGATGACATGGGGTTTATTTTCTAGATTCTCACTTTACTCACCTAAACCCAAGCAAGGCAGAGCACTGCATTTTCGTCGCATACAAAGAGAGAGGAGCTGTCAAATGCGCGTGTGGTCTTCAGACGACGGTCATATCATCAGCTGATGCGAGGGAGGCTCCCATACGGTGTATCTTTTTTATCAGGCTTAGAAGGTCCATGAAAGGGCACCCAGTGGCAGTACCGTAGTTGTTGTCATTCTGAGCAGACAAACCGCTTGGTCTGGTCATCGTGCACCGTTCAGCCGGTGAAAGGTGGTGAGGTTCTGTAGACTGTAGATGACTAAAAGAGCATCGTTGCAGTTTCGGAACAGAAAAGAGAGCATCTATACTTCGAATTTCTGGTAAGCAATGGTGTAAACAAGACATGTGCCAAATAAAATCACTATAGAGTTTGTGGCTGCTGCTGTCGGTTGGTTTTGTGCTCTAATCGGGTCCATTCGCACCTGCAACAATGTAGAGAGGATGATAAGGTATTTCGCTGTTCACGTCTTAGTACTGCTTTTCGCGTCATCGTAGTTACCATAGTTTTCATAATGGTTGTGTGACGGGAAAAATACACCACGATCAAAGCAGCCTCCTCCGCTGCATTAGCACCAATTACCGGGCTGTCGATGGCATCATGCGAACGCGTTCAACAGATGCATATTTACCGACCTGTGCAAATATTTGCATGTTTTTACTAGCAAAATGCTCAAAACTGCCAAAGTTTTTAAAAACACGTTTCAAATTGCGCAAAAAACGGCGTTTGCGAGTATTGTTACACCGTTGTTGATGCCAGTAGCGGCTTGGTAGAAGCATGCCACCGTGGTAACACGCTTTGATTCAAATCAATCTCAATTTGCTTGAGTCAATTTAAATTCTGCTTGAAAGAATAGCATCACATTCAACAGCGGTTATGTAACGTATGCAAACGGGAAGCATTAACCATCGAAAAGACATTTTCTGGAGGGCCAACAAATACTGCGCATTCTATTTTTATGACCTAAACAGGAATACACAAAACACAAGATTACACAAAAAAAGTGTAATCTTTGACCATTGTTGAAAACATGGTTTGCGTGATGCCATTTTCACGATATCCCTCGGGGCAAACCCATTCAATTAGTATTGTATGAATATATCTTCAGACATAGGAGGAATAATCGTATCAATCATGGTTATCATCGAACAACGATAACATTGCTCACGTTTCATGCCAACAAATACTGTGTGCAATTTACATTCTTGTCATACCTTGTCTCTTCTTTTCTCGATAAGAAAATGCCCTCAGTTTATAATCCGATAAGTTGGCAATTGTGCGTTACAATGTATACTACCATTAATCTACTTGCCTATTACATCGCATAGATAAATCGCTTGATCAATGCCACAATGATAAGCCAATCAGAAAGCACGTCATAACAATGATTATTGGTAAGTTTTTTTTTTTGTTTAAAAAGCTGTCAAACACTATCGTCAAAAAAATTCAACATGATTAGATTATCCTTTAAGCGTTTTCATCTATCGTTTTGCCGCTTTCGTCCCACAGATCGAGAATGCAACAATGGCTAAAGATATCGTTGCTGCTGTGCACATTCGGGTTTCTCAAGGAAATTCGTCCCAGTGAACCATTTATCGTCGACTACCTAGCAGGACCATGGCGCAATTTAACGATGGAACAGGTACTACACTCTCCCCTTATCGACAACAACAGTACAACAGACAACAATAATAATGCTTTCGTCTCTTTTCAACACAGATCATCCAGGAAGCGTTCCCGATCGGTACGTACTCCTATTTGGCGCAGCTTGCCGTCATTTTTCTGGTGACGGACTTGCTCCGCTACAAACCGATCATTGTCGTAAACGGTGCAGCCGGTATCATTGTCTGGAGCATGCTTACCTGGACTACGTCACTGAACGCACTCAAGGTGTTGGAAATATTCTACGGTACCTACTGTGCAGCCGAGGTCGCATACTTTAGCTACATCTACGCCAAGGTAGACCGGGAACACTACCAGAAAGTGACCTCGCACACGCGAGCAGCCATTTACAGTGGTCGCTTCTTTGCCGCCAGCCTGGCCCAGCTGCTGGTGTACTTCGAGGCAATGGACTATCGTCAGCTTAACTATCTTTCGCTGGCGGCACAGATCAGTGCTACACTGTGGGCTCTGTTTTTACCCTCGGTACCGACCAGTATGTACTTCCATCGGCAAACGTTAACCGATGAGCTGCCGGAATCGTCGACGACCCAATACAACGCCGACGCCGACAGGCACGAAAAGATGGTGGAAGTAATGGAAGACGAACGATCTGATGATAGTAAACCTCCGATTCCGTCGACCACCGTATCGCCGGAGCGTCGACGACAGCAGCCACCCTTTCGTTCCCGGTTGAAGGATGCATTCGTCCTGCTTTGGACACACTTCCGCACGTCGTTCACGAATCGTAGCGTGCTGCAGTGGAGCGTATGGTACGGTCTGGCGATGGCTGGCTACATTCAAATTCTAGCCTACGTGCAAGCGCTCTGGAGCTCGATCGACGAAACACAGCCTGCCATCTGGAACGGAGCGGTCGAGGCGGCAGTAACGTTGCTCGGTGCCATCGTCTCCCTACTGGCCGGCTATTTGCACAGTGGTTTTCTAAAGCCTCGCACCAGCCTTCTATCGCTAGCGTTGCTTTCGTTTGCTGCGGGCGGTGCAATGCTGCTTGCAACCAATACCGGCAACTTGGTCGTGTCCTACCTCGGGTACATGATTTTCTGCGTACTGTATGCGTTCGCTATTACCGTGGTGAGTGCGGAAATTGCCAAGAACATTTCGGACGATTGCTTTGGCCTGGTGTTTGGCTTCAATACCCTGGTCGCTCTATCGCTGCAAACGCTGCTTACGTTCTCGGTCACCGATTCCGATGGTTGGTTTGCACTGGACGTTTTTGGACAGTTTACGGTTTTTAGCTGCTACTTCCTAGTGCTCGGTGGCATTTATACAGCGTTTCTAGCGACTGAGATCATTGCCAGTGTCATCAGACGCTATAGATGATAGGCGCAGCGGTCTTAGCGCGATAATCAATTGACGAGGCTGAAACGATGCAACGAGTAGTACAAATTAGGTCTCTACATATTATAATAGTTTGAGAACCTGATCCAGAAAACCAGCAAATACTTACACACGGTATAAGTGCCGTTACAGGAACCTGGAACGAATTGTTAAGAGAGATTATAAGAACAAACTATCAACTGAAGTGACCTTGCATTGCATTGGATCGACTATATACACACACTTGTTTGTTACTGCACCAATGAGATGAAGCAAAAGCTAGTTCAGATTAGTAAGCAGTACAATCCGTACCGCACAGTAACATGCCCTTTTGTATTAGAAAGATTCTATTTTTTTTTTTTTTTTGTAATTTTAGTACCACAAATTTAGACAAACTTTTGACTAATAAACATATAAATCAAATTCCAACAAACTCGAGTGTGCTCCTACTAACCAGCGTCGAAAGATGTAACCGAAAGCGTTTGCTGATTTTAAATGTAATTGTTTAAAAAGAATCTTGCCTATTTTACACACGTTACATTTGAAATTGACTGATTAAGAATGCTCTCTCAATACAAGAACATAAGCTGTATTGTGATATTATCAGTTATGTTTCTCATTAGTAACAAATTGAGACCAAACCTGCGTTCTGATGTACTGACGTAGTTTCTAGGTATTATCGTACTTTTAATCGCAATTGCGCAATTCTTTTGTAATAATTCGAAATAAAACTATCCACTCTTACGATCGTTATTTACACCACGAACCTGATACGAAACGTATAAAGTTCATCCAATTACATCCGATTTGTATCACCAGCACTGTGACTGCATCACGGTGCTAAATCAAAGTGAATACTTATTGGTGTACTACGGTGACCTTAACTGAATAAGTTTTATTTCATAATAGCGTACGTTGTTTTAATCACTCTATGTTGTATAAAAATTAGATCAATAATAAATGTTTTTAACATTCAAATCCTCATTCGCTTGTTGCTGCAGTTCCAATACATTAAATATCTGAGAAATCGATTATACCACCATCGTAACCGTTGATAAAACTAAACCATGTTTACAGATCATTAAATTATACCAATGTTTAAGTTAAGCAATGCAATGTTTTTTTAAGTTCTTTTAATATGAAATTGATAATTAAAACAGAAAAGTTATTAAATAAAGCACTTGCAGCATATTTTAAAATATATTCACATTAACGTTCCTCAAAATCATCTTCATTGCCGTCTATTGACCATTGGATGATTACCATTGCTGTTGCACTATAAGCTGTTGTGTTTATAACTACGCCACCCACTGCTACTGTTCCCGGGCAGGTTTTTGCTTCTGGGATGAAACGGTTGGATGATGTTGTATGGATCTGAACTCTACTGCTAATTGTCCTCCCTGCTCTCTTCTATCTAAACTGCCGGAGGTTCCCAGTTGCGACTGCCGAATGCCTGACGCTTGCATAGCAATTTGATTCCACACATGCTGGGAAACACCGGTAACGGGAATATCTCCAGCAATCGTCGTTCGGCCAAAGGTAGGCATTGACATCGAGCTAGTCGTTGATGTTATGGGTTGCAATACGGTGGAAATGCGTGCCGGTGACATGGTCAGATCATAAGTATTGGTTGGAACGTATGCCTGTGACACCTGTGGTGTGTTGGCCGAAGGGAGAGAAATAAATGCTACATTAGCATATTACTACTAATTTAATAGAAAAGAGACCAAAAAAGTCGCCAAAGAAAGAAGTAAAAAATTAATTTCACTATCTACCTTTCTGCGCTCATCGATTTTCTACCAGTTTATTTAGATTTCAACGGTAAGATAGCAATGATTTTGTTTAACAGTGTAATAAAATGTTCATGCATACAAAAAGGAAAAGAAAAGTGCATTTCTCTAAAGTATATATGTTTCATCGATAAGACCTACCTTAATGGCAGCAGGGTTGTCACGGCGTTCTGCTCGATTATTCGCAGGCGTCGATTTGTCCCGTGTTGTATTCATTCTTTGTTGGTGTTGTTGAGGCATATTAAGCGCACCACCGGTAGTTAACCCTGTGGTAACATTGCCCCCATTGTGGGCAGGATGTTGCGAATAACCGACTCCACCGTACACAGCTTTAACCGTACACTTGGTCGGTGGGTTGAAGGACACATTTGCAACAGATGTATTGCCGCTGGGATACGAGCGTCCCGATGAATGAAATGGAGTACTAGTTGCAGCAGGTAACACACCATTGTTGGGAATGCTGGTGTTGATACTGTTGGATTCTCCTCTTGCACTCGGAGAGGCTGTAGAGGGGCTAGAGGTAAAATGTTTACGCCCACCATTATCAGGCGAACCAATACCCCTTGGGCCGGTAGCAGCAGCAGCAGTAGCGTGTTTACGCATATTGCTTTTATTGTCAGGTGAAATTGTGACACTCGTTGTCGCCGGTATTGGAAGCACGGGGCGATTAATTCTGCCGGGTTCCGGCGTACGGTGGTCATTATCATTCTCCGCCCAACAATGGTCAGGCCCAACCGGTACGATCGACATGGGTAAACTAGAACGAGCCTTTTTCTCGATAGCCTGATTACAAACATCTTTATGCTCGTCCCAATGTTTTTCCTGACAGGATACTTCGCAGTACGAGGTGTTCCAGCAGCAGTAGAATTTCGCCTCTCTGAGGCACCTCTTGCACCATTGTTTCTGTTTTGCTAGCTGCACTGCACGCTGCTTTTCCCGCATCAACTGCTGTCGCTGGTCGATCATGGCGCGCTTTTTCTCCTGCTCAAGGGATTGCCGTAGTTCCTGCATCATACCCTCGTACAGTTTCCGCTGAGCTTCTAGTTCCGTCGCATGTTGATCGCGTTGCTTTTGGATACGGTCCAGCTTGATTTTCAGTGTGGAAACTTCTGCCGATGGCGATCCTTTGTCAGCAAGATCGGACAACACATTCTCTATCGTCAAACGGAAGCTGTCCAAGAGCTGCAAATATTCAAAGAAAGTGTTCACGTTTATGATTTAAATAAAGATAGTAAGACACAGTTCACAACGGCAATAGTTAATTACCTGCCCAGCGCAGTCATTCAACAAGTCCGTAGGGCGTGGCGATTCTTCTCGATCGGAGGGTTGAATGTTTGCACTCTGTAGCTGAGGTCTCGGTACAAGAGGTGGAAGCGGTAAGACACTACTTGAACCACTTGATACTGCTGTTGGCTGGATGTCTTCATCGATGATCATTATGTCATCGTTGTCAATGTCAATAAGTGATGAAGATGCATTCGTCTCATTCTTTTCACTGTTGCGTTCGGCTTCACAGGGAATTAGAGAAATCGTGGTAGAAGCAGGAACGAGCTGCTTAGTTGCTAAACCGGCCCCGTTACTGTTAGCGTTGGCGCAGTTTGACATATTGCCTGTCCGATTTGGCAACTCGGCTACTCGTTGAGGCAAGAATGGTGTGGCCGATTGTATAGGTGTTGTCGTCGGACAAGAAATATTTATTTCCCGGGATGATTTTGTCGCCGTTGCGTTCTCACTGACTTTATCGATCACTAAGTGTTCCATTGTGGAATTTCGCTTTACCAACACATTAGGTACGCTGCTTGCTGAAAGGGTTGTGTTATGTGTCGCCTGTTTGGCGGTTTTAGCGTTAGCTGTTCCGCCAGGAAAAGATTTTCTAGCACGCTGATTGCTTGGCACCACCGAAACAGCGGTGCTGTTCGAATTATTACTCGCGGGAAACATAACGACTGGTACCTGAGCCACGCTTGTTCCTACAGAAACGGCAGTTACATTTGTGGTGTTTTCTTTTGATATCTTATTAGGTGGCAATACAACCTGTTGCCGTTTTGACCCTACCGTAACGGCAATGCTATTGGATTTGACCGGTAATGTTGCTGTAGAATGGCTGCTTGCTCCTACTGTGACAGCAGTACTTGTCGATGAATCGTTTGCTTTTGCCATCGTTTTATCTGACATTGGAGCTAGTTGATTGCTTGATACTTTCTGTGTGTCATTTGAATCGTCATTGAATCGAGATTTAATCGCCGTATTAATCGGCATCGGTACCCTTTGTTTGGTTTTCGGGTCGGTCATAGCAGCGTGGCTACTCGAATCACCAATAGCTTTGGCGACACTGCTGCTAACCGGCAAAGGAACAGTTAACATTTCTTCTGAGGATGTTGCTACATTTAGTGTGGTAACGGCAGGTGAGCTCGACACTTCCGCAGGTGAAGAAGGTTGCTTTCCTTTCGGAGCTAATTTTTTCGTAGCTGACGGTTCAGTATTTTCGCTGTTCACTAAAAGAATTTCATCGTCCGAAATTATTTCCTCCTTGATGCTAATGTCACCACTCATATCCGACGAGTTTACGATGCTTGAAGGAGCTATTGATGAAACTGTTATTGCAGTGCTGACAGTAGCAGGTCCACCTGCCTCTACAGTACTGGCCATACTTTTTGAAGTGTCCTTTTCTTTCTGAGTTATGAATGATGCCGTTGAATCTGCCGGTATGCTAACGAGAGCATGCTTTGTGACATTAGTTCTAACCGGCTGTACTGGCGGCACCACATTTTCAGCTGGTTGTACAGGTAGCGGTTCATTTATCATTGCAATAGGATCAGCATTTGATACCGGAATTGTACTTTCTTCGACGGGGACAGGATCTTTCGAAACTTCTGTTTCTTCTTGAGCCACTGCTGGGAGCACTGTGTCTTTTATTGCCGCAGGGGGCACCGCTTTTGTGTTTGGTTTTGTCGTTTTAGAGCCACTGGCCTTTAAAACACTCTTATCAACGGTCGATTTACGGCGCTTTGAAAGCGGTTCCGTTTCCCATGATTGCGATCCGCGTCGTATCAATAAAGACAACTCCTCTCGACCATCATTCAGCCTGTGTCGCTTATTGTCGGCCGGTTTACTGCTAGCCACGTTACTGTCAGATGTTTTATCGTTACTCGACGAAAGCGAAACATCCGGGTCGTCCATGGAATCCTTCGACGTGTTTGCTAATTCCGCTGATTCATCGGGATTTTTCAAAATTCGAGACATACGACGAGTCATTCGCTTTCGAGGACTCACTGTCTTGCCAAACTTTGTGCCTTTTTCTGTTGATGGAGATGCTTTTTCTGCTTGTGCTGTATTTGCTTTCTCTTGCGAGGAAGATTGTGGTTCATTGCAAGAAGACGATGCTACAGCGACCGTCATCTCGCCTTCATTTCGCTTAATTGTGACCTTAACTTTTTTCACAAAAGCCCCCGGGAGCATGGCCCGCAGCTGGTCTTCGTGACGCGAAGGGTTGACCGATTCAAAACTTTCAGCATAGTTAAATGTTTTGAACTGTTCGCGTAGTTGATCTATATGTTGTTCCATGTCTGCTAAACTATGGGCGAATGTCATTTGTTTCGATTTAAGGTGCATCTTTTGTGGGTTTGGATCTTGTTGGGCGTACAGAAAGCAGTCTTTCACTGGGATCCAAGCTCGATCGTGCGCACCAAAGAAACGGACTTGGGCCTGATTGTTGGCGTTAACCCCGTACAATTTGGCCGGCCAGTACGGATAACCTTTCAGTTTAGCCCACACTAATAGATGTGGCTTCGAGCACGGCTTTATGAACCAATTCTCTGTGTTGTTGTTGGCCTTTACATAACACTCATAGCACGGGTCAATTTCCTCGATCTCTTGTTTACCTCTCTTGTGCATAGCACGTGCTATTTTCACAAGATTTGGTGGCCCTGTAGAAGACAGTTACAGTCATCAGGGTTCCAATTTTTGGATGGTACAGAGATAAAAAACTTGAACACACCAAAACATAGTGATGTATACCTACCAGGATATATTGACATGTTGTGAACTATCCAGCTCAAATCCGATACAAACTCCTCAGGGGCTTTGTATTTTCTCTGAGCCAGACGTTCGTACATCACGGCAAGATCCATGTGATGGTTTATGTATTTGTCATAATCTTTCAGGTCTGTTATGTTCAAGGGATTAAATACGTCGCTCTGCAACAACAACAAAAATAATAGCATTACAATTTAGACGGTGGTTTTGAAATAGCAAATGCAACTGAAATGCAGGCACAAATGCGTTTTCGTCGGGCAGAACGGTAACAACGGTGTCTTAATTATACAAGCTTAGGTATATATATAGTAAGGGGAAATCTAAGAATACATTAATTCAAAACTTTACTTCTGTAACGGGGTTACAGAACATACATTTTTAACTTACCCAATCGTTCTGCAATTCTAATATATCTAGTACATAACCTAGACATTGCGTGAAGAATTCAGCGTCTGCGCGCGAAGTGATCGCCGTCGTTTTGCATTCTGCGCAGCTCCAATTGGGATTGTCCACTGTGTAACGTACGCACCGTTTGTGGTAGCTACGGGTACACTTGCTGCACCCCAATTCGGGGTTGGTTCGCTTGCAGCGCCAACAGAAACGATCCCATCCAGGCTAGTATAAAAAGATTAAAATATAAAATTCAATAAGTTTTAAGAACCTTCCGGCTGACCACTTCTACTCACTTTTGGTGGATCTCCAGGGCAAACTGTTTCATCTTCCTCGTTAGAGTTTGGATTCAAATCAACAAGAGACAAAAATGCGGCAGGGTCATAGTCCTTACTGACGGACCTGTCGCTCCGGTTTGTGTTGCTAGGTTTTTGCAATGAATAATCCGATTTTAAGGAACGCATCTTTCTATTGCTGCTAGATCGCACCACCAAGTCTGATTCATCGTAGTCCGCAAAACTCATACTAGAATCGTTCTCAAGTCCCGTAACAATGTCTTCGTTTGTGTTGGAATTGGCCGCTGACCTACTTCTCTGTCGCTTGCGCGGTCCCAAATGGGCACCTGTATCGGCAGGTACTGTAGGAACACAATTACTCTCCGAACGCCGCTTTCGCAGCTTTCCTTTACGAGAAGTTTCGGTCATGAATTCCGTCAGCATTTTCGATTTAGTGTGCGTTTGCTTCAGCAACTTCATTTCGCGCGACTGTTTTGGACTCACCGCCATCTCACTTTTATCAAGTATCGTCTCCACTTCAGGAGCGCTTAATGTGCACGGTTTCTCTGCTGCCTGCGTACTACTACTGTTTTCCGCTGTTTCAACTAGACTAATCTCAGCAACCGCAACACGCTCATCATCCTTTGGCACATCATTGCTCGAGGTAACGCTCTCATGGTCTTTCAACTGCTCGGCCAATAATTGGGTATGAGGTGCTGCTTGGATTGATGTAATCTTAATGACGATTGGTGTATTGAAAGCTACATCTGCTGGTTTTTCAACCATTTCAGAAGCCTTCGGTTGGTTTTCATTGTATTGCGTAATTGCAGCCTGAATTGCTTGTGAACTGACGATAGGCTTGTTATTTTGCGAAGAAGCCTGAGATGATTCTCCACTGCCTGCAATGACTGTCGTTGGGATCGTGTTGCCCGGGTGTGATTTAATTAAGCTTGAAGATGGATTGCAACTGCCAACAAATTTCACTTGCCCTATACTTTTACCATCACGTGTACTTATTTCCACATACTGTGGAGCTGCTACGTCTTGGCCATTGTTGTCATCGATTACCTGCGTCGGGATCTTTCGATGATGCAATGAGATACGCCTGCCGATCAAACTGTTAGGGTGTTGCTTCGCCTTCATTAGCTGGCCACCGCTTGACATAGATGGGCCATTACGGTTCGAATCTTCACCGGTCACTTTTACACGCATCTCGGCACTTTCCGTACCACTTCTGCCCTGAGTACTGCTTGCAGCCTTCACTGGAACCGAATTTCTAACTGGCCCCAACGTTATACCAACTAACGGGCTACCCAAATTCTTACAAGAGTCAGTACTCAACGTACCTGCAACAGTTGGCCTGCTCGACGCATTTATGTTGCTAGCCACTGGCTGCCTTTGCACGGTATACTGTGTTTTGGAAGACGATACGCCAATTCTGCTCCTATCAATTAGAAGTTTTATGCCACCAGTAGACCTTTGCGGTGCGACGGATGAAATGATTGCCACGGGTGGGGGATTTTCGGCTGCTGCAACTACTTTCTTTTTTCCACCTCCGGACGACATGCCCGGTTAAGTGGACGTACAGGATATAGCAAATTCGGATAAGATTGATCTAAATCGTCGCAGCAATAAGAGCACTCGCCCCTATCCTTTGTGTGAATGCTAAAAATAAAGCAAAAGAAAGAAATGGTTGATATACACCTTACACTACTAATACTACTGTCCACCTAACACAGCTTTCCCACATTCAGTGGAACTATTGAGCAAGATGTAATAAAAATACTACTTTAGAAAGAACCGTATTACAGACAGAAGACGTCCTACTTTGTTTCAAATTCCAATCGAATTCACTTATTTGCAGTATTCGCTCTTCAGCATCGAAAGATAGCAAATTTAACAAAAGATTAAGTGTTAGGAGATTGACAATTGCTTTTGGAAACCACATTGAAGGAACGCGCTGTGCCCCGTTTTTTATTATGTCGATGATGTTTGATGATTTGTTTGAAGTTGAAGAAGATTGCAGGACGAACCTAAACATGGCCCCCGAAACAAACAGTAGAACCTAAATGATGGTACCCAATTCCCATAAACAACGAATCGCATCAAAATATCCAAAAGATGTCTAGGTTATAGTTGATCTTCTTAGCAATGCCACGAATATCGGACTCAGCATCAGCGGCCACATTGGAGCTGCGCGATCATTTTTCCGTACACGATTCTCACCCATACACTCACCCAAAGTACAATTTTACTGCCAACGCAGGATGGAACCCTAGAGCTGGGTGCTACACTTACTTCGCGATGCTGACGCGTTCGGTATTTATGTTTTACTGCCACTGGCTTACATGTAGCCGAACCACCCGCAAGGACAGGATATCCTAAAAACAGAAGAAAAATACAAGGGATTTATGGACCGCATACACCATCATTTACATTTAATTCTGTCAATCATTACAACGATGACTAGCACACATCTCTGAGGAACCGGTCCGCCACCATTGTTGTTCCGGCGAAAAAATCGCCTACGGCGGATTTTACACCAACATAACGGGGATTTAGAATACTTTGTCACAGGCAAGTGTGCTCATGCCGAACGATGATCTGCGTTTCGATGGTAGGATATGGCTGGCTGCGATCACAGGACAACGTAGGCAGGTAACAACTACGCATAGGCTACTGCAATTCAACGATATCGTACAAGGCACAAGATGGACCGGAAGCTAAAATAGAAAATCGACCACAGTAAACGAGCGCACGAAAGCATACCTTTGCGATGATCCTTCCGAACCGGTTCCTTCTCTACTTTCAGTTTGCCACCAGCTTCCAAGCAATATATTTTCACAGATTCGTGACACGAGAAAGCGCAAGCAACAGCACACACAAGTTTTTTTCCGCTTACCCCTCTAGTGTGGTACATCGAAGAAAGTAAAATAACGCGATGCTCGACTTTCTGCATCTCCAACTCTACCTCAGTGTGAGCCTATGACAGTGTGTTAGTGAGACATCGCACCGCATCTACCCCTAGCGAATAATACATGCAAACAAAAGCGGAGCAAATTTGAGCGCTTCTTTCCGTGCGTATGTATGTGTAGCAGCGCATACAGTTTGGATTATTTGTCAGTGTGTTGGTTGTGTTTTGACATTTCCTTGACATCCCCGGGGCAGTTTCGCGTGTGTGGTGGCGCGCAGGAATTAGAAAAATGTACCCCACACTGCATCGTTCTCGCTGTTGCGTTCTACCCTTGTCTGGAAAGGGAAAGCGCCATTTTATCCACACCAAGCGGCTTTTTGGGGTTCCGAGAAAACACTATTCTAAACACTTTTTTTTCCTCTAGAAAAAGTGTGATCACACATTCATTTACACAGGTGTAACAAAACACTGTACGGTGTCGTACTTTTTACGAAGGGTAATGTCTTGTTTATTTTAAGTTGTTTGTTTGGTTTTTTTATGCAGAACTCAATTTCAATTTCGTTGTTTTACATGTAACAATATTCGCGAACGATGGTCCCCCTTCGCAGTGGCTTAGGAATAAAATGTAAATGATATTTTGTTGTTGCTTCCTACGCACTATGCAATTCCCTTACAGCAATCTCTTCTTACACGCATTCCCGGAATACAGAATAACATAATATAGTTCACAGGACACCACCTCCTCCTACCCTAACCTAATCCAATTGCAAAACGTATACGCACACACTAGCGAGCTTAAAAAATGAAATTAGGAGCGCAAATAACGGGAAAAAGAAATTACACCAAATAACATGTTTCTTGCATCAGGAACGTACACGTGTGTGTGTGTTTGTGTGAATGTATGTATGTATAGATTCTACCGTGTTGCGAAGCACGTCGCAAAGTGGGTAGAAAAAAAAACGCAACCAACTAACTAAACGCGTCCTGAAGGGAAAAAACATGTAAAACCCCGATATTAAAAGAGGAAATTACTATTAATCTTGATCTGGCTCAAGGTCGGGTCGGGAGCGCAGCTGCTCCTGGCACTTTTCCAACATGCTGCGGAACTCGGAAGCGATGCCTTCGTTCTTGAAGCGCACCGCCAACTGTTCCAGCTGGCCGGGCGTTTCGGCATGATTCATCGCGCCCCATGCGAACGCCTTGTCCGAGTTGTTCATCGGCGTGACGGACAGATCGGCTGTGATGGCGTGATTCAGCACAAGTTTGAAGATCTGTTCGCGGCGTAACAGCACCCTATAGGTGTTGCGTACTGGATGATGCAAAATTTTCAGCTCACCGATACCTGGCAAAAAAAACGGGAAAAATTTGATTTTGTTGATACCATTGGTTGTGACTCTTCCCTTTCGCTTTGCATTAAACTTACCTCGTTCCTTCCATTCTTTCGTAGCCGAATCAAATCGATACAGCTTGGCACGCTCACCGAACAGCTTCGTTTCCTCCTCCTCGCCCGTGCGCACCTTTATCTCATCCGGCAGCTGAATGACGGGTGCATAGTATGGATCATAATTTTCATCATCACCGGCAGCTGCGGCACCACCGTCCTCACCACCACCCGCGGCTGCGTCATCGCCGATGCCGTTGTTGTTAGTTTGGGAGCTGTTACCATCCGTGCTGCTGTTTAGCTTAGCTGAGGCCGAACGAGAAAAGAAGTCCTCCTTCACCGTTAGCCCCACGAAGCCACCGCCTGGTTTAGTTGCCCCATCTTCCGGCTGCTTGGTTGAGCTGCTGAACGCCGGACTGTTACTGCTGGCCAGTGTCGCAAAGCTTACACTATCATCTATTTTGAACATCGATGGAGCATCGGAGTTGTTCTTCAGAGTGTTGCTAGTATTGCTACCAGAGGTGGGCGTAAGGGTGGACTGTTTCGCTAAGCTGCCGAACGTAAAACCGCTCCCACCGAAAACGGAAGTAGATTTGCCGACATCGCCGAAGGCTACACTACCGAAAAGTGTCGACGAATTAGCACCTCCTGTTGCGATCGTTGGTGTGCTGCTGTTGCTACTGTTCGATACCGTAGTGCTGTTGGCAGTGTTCGTGTTTGAGCCAAAAATGTTACCGCCGCCGAAAATATTCGTACTGCCCGCTGATCCGAATCCTCCACCGCCACTGCCAAAACCTGATCCAAACAGTTTCCCACCGGATTCGGCCGATTTGACCGACGGTGGTGTAGTGAGCGAGGCAGGCTGCAACAATGGGCTACTACCAGTGGTCGCGTTCGGACCAGGAATCGGATTTGCGGTGTCCGTTTTACTGTCGGTGGTAGAGGTTACTTGCCCACCGGTACTGGCGGCCACCGTGCTGGACGGAGGCGAAACAAACGACGTTTTCGGGGTTGTGTTAAGCGAAGCGGAAAAGATTGACCCGCCGGTAGCTGTGGAACCGAGCGATGTAGCACCTAAATTGAACGAGTCAAATGGTCCATCAGGCATGCTGTAATCTTGTGGTATGGGAGGAAAAATTAACTTACTTCCAAAAGCAAACTTGGTGACCGTTTGGTCCACCACCGTGGACGATGGTAGCTGAGTAGCACCGAAAATCGATGTTGCGGACATGAAGGGCGACGGGGAAGCCTTTTGCTCGGCTGATAGGAACGAGGTCGTCGTACTGGCCGCGGTTGTTGGTGATGCCTTAAACGCTATTCCCGAGAACATGCCGGCTGTGGGTTCCGGCTTTGCTGTTGCACTATTTCCACCAAAAAGTGGCATGGTGGCTTGCGTCGGACCAGCAGAAACCGCCGTTCCAAACGTTACCTTCTTTGGCGAACTACTCGTGGCGACTGGGGGCGGAGGTGGTCTTACGCTCTTGATATCGATCGGCAGCGGTGCCTCGTCCGTTTCGCCAACGAGCTGGTTGGCGTCAACAGTTGGAAACACGAACGCATCCGAATCACAGCCCCTGCAACCGGCACAAGGAGTAACCGCACTGTCGAAGAAGTTATCGGGCAGTTTCAGCTTCTGTGCCGTTTCACGATCGTTTAGCGAAATGTCACTCAGTTTGGAGAAATTCAGATCACCCACTGGCGAGCTGGTGGACGTGATTGTGATGTCGTTCTGGGATGGAGACGTAACTTTCGAAGGGGCATCCTTTCCTTCCACCGGAACATTTAACTTGCCGCTCAAAGCATCCGTAATAGCATCGCGGAACTCTTGCGCAATGTCGGCCGATTTGAAACGCAGACAGAAGTTCATGATCTCAAAGTTACCCTCGGAAAAGTCGTTCGCCACAAACTGCCATGACTTGTCGTCTTTTTTCGTGTAGCAGATGTCCTCGGTGAGCGCGTGATTGAGACAAATCTTGAGGACCTGTTCCCGCCGCATTACCACTCTATAGTAGACAAAAGAGGGTGAAAGAAAATTACAGTGTTAAAAGCCCATCTGCCGGGAGACCGCGCTCGTAAGGCTTACCTCAGTTTATCCGTGCCTTTGTGCTTTAAAATCTTTACATCGCCGATGCCACGCTCCTTCCACTCAGAGCTTACGAATCGATACAGTTTGGCACGATGAGCGTACAAAACGTGCTCGTCCTCCTCGCCAGTTTTCACATCGATCTGAAAAATTTTACAGGGAAAAGAAAAAAATATTAATACATCACATTACTTGTTTGGGGGAAAATTAAGCCAAACACTCTTCGCTTACCTTGTCCGGCAGCGGAATTACGGGAGCGAAATAAGTATTGTTTTCCTCTTCCGTCACACTGTTGTCACCGGCATTTCCATCATCATCCGCTCCTTCGCCATCCCCGCTAAGGGTGCGGCCGGGTGATTTTGGCTTGAACACAAACCCGAACGTGGCTTTCTCCGGTGGATCCAGCTTGCTAATCGCAGACGAGGGCGTGCTACTCGGCCCATCAGCAGCCTTTGTTGTAACTGTATTCGATGTCAATTTCGAGCCGAAAGAAAGACCTCCGGCCGGAGTCGGCAATTCGAATTTGAAGACGGGTTTCTCGAGCGTAGTTGCTGTAGTAGCAGCGGCACTTGTGCCAGTAGTAGTGGTCACCGTGTTCGCTGAACTTTGGGGTGGTTTCATCGGGCTTCCGAAAGAAAATCCTCCACCAAAGGCGGGTTGCTGTTGCGGTTGCGATAAGCCTCCGGCACTTGTTGTGATAGTGCTAGTGGCTGTCGATGCGATTGACGGACCGGTTGCAGGTGTTATGGTCGTTGAAGATGGTAAAGCGAAGGTGAAACCTCCACCCGCTGCAAAGCTCATCTTTGGCATTGTGTCTGCCCCCTTTAGCAACCCACCGGTAGAAGTACCACCGCTGGCAGACTTCTTAGAAACCGTATCGTCCTTCGGACTTTCGCAGCTCATACAGTACAGGGCATCGGCACTGTTGGAAAGATAACAGTCGTTGCAGGTCCAGGAACCAGGTTTCGGTTTGAATTGATCGCCAAATCCGCCGCCACCGGTGGTGGTTGCACCTTTTGTAACCGGTGCCGGTTTTGCTGGCTGCTCCTGCGGTTTCTTCGTTCCTCCGGTGGCGGCAGTACCGAACGAAATCGGTGTTATTGTTACGGAGGATGTAGGCATGCCGAAAGTGAATTTGCTCGCTCCTTCCGTCGGTGGTGCAAGATTTCCAAACAGACCGCCAGTCAGTGATGGTTTTTGATCCTCCTTCTTGGATGGATCGCGCGGTCCGCTGCACGCGACACACTTGTTCATGTCAGCCTTGTTATTAACGTAGCAGCCGGGACAATCCCAGCTACCCGACTTTGGCTTGAAGAGATCTCCGAAACCGCTTTCTGTCGGTGCTTTCGCTACACCTGTAGCCTTAGCACCGGATTTGGCACTGGGAACGGCGTTCTGTACCGCCGCTACAAATAGATCACGTTCGTCAGCAGTTTTAAATTGTGCCATAAAACTAAGCAACCCCGTCACAGAAGGATATAATGCATCCTGATGAACGGTCCAGCTGCAAGCGGTTTTATCGGTAGCTTTAATCTGAAGGTCCTGGCTGAGGACATGATTTAAATAGACGGTGCTGGGTCGCTCACTGTGTCGCATCTGCAGCCGAACGGCTGTCTTGGATGTAAGTAGACGCAACTGGCCATTATTAATTCCACAATCGATCCACATGCCCGACTTCTGTTCCTTGCGCTTCAGGCCGACTACATTCGCTTCGTAGGTACAGGTGAAATCACGCTCCTCAGAGCCAAGGGAAGCACCGGCACCAGTTGCCCCACCGAAGATGTTACCGAACGGAGAAGAAGCACTGCCACCTTGCGTTTGCGCTTTGAAGGTAAAGGATGCGAACGGGCTTGGCTTACCATCGGTGCTAGTCGAGCCCTGTCCAGTAGACGACGGAGTGTTGTCTTTCGGGGCCTTTTTCGTGCTGACCGGAGGCGGTGTGTAGGTCTTCGAGAACGTAAACTCACCGAAAGGTTTGGCGGTTCCTTGCGATTGAACCGGTGCTGCAGCTGATGATGCTGGTGTACTTGCTGCCGACGACTTTGGAGTGCTGCTATACGCGAAGCTACCCATCGTGGTTGGGGGTGGTGCCGCCGGGGTTGAGCTTTGCTGTTCTCCACTTTCAGCCCGCAGACGGGTTACTTCGTCGCGGGCGGCTACGAACGCGTTGTAAAACTCGTTAGCCAACGCGGCAGTGCCGAAGCGCGCACAGAACGACTCCTTTCGCGGCTGTTCATCGGCAAAGTCCATCGCGGCCCAGATGAAGCACTCTTTGCGCTTCTCCATCGGTTTGATGATCAGTTCGGGTGTGATGTAGTGATTGGCGCAAATCTTGTGCACCTGTTCGCGGCGCATTACAATTCGATACTTGCTTCGGTCGGCCTTCGAGCGCAGTATCTTCAGATCGCCCAGCCCACGCTCCTTCCATTCGCGGTCGACCAGGCGGAGTAGTTTGGAGCGGCCGGTGAAAATTTGCTCCTCGTCTTCCTCGCCCGTGCGTACAACGATTTCGTCCGGCAGCGGAATGATCGGCTGGAAGTCGGGACGTGGGTCATATTCCGCACTGCCCGATACGTTTTTGTCCTCATCATCGTCCTCCTCATCGACCTGGTTGGCATCGTTGGCAAGCTTAGCCGGGGAAACCATGTTGGCGAAGAACGAAGGCGTAAGTGATGCAGCAGAAGCAGCAGGGACAGCTGCTACTGGTTTGTTATTACCCAGCCCACCACTAGATACGATCGAGGGCATGGGGAACTTGGTGTTCGCAGCCGGTGAAATCATCTCCAGTTTCGGTGTGTTATTACCCGTCGTGCCTTGCGCAATGCTGGCACCGGTATTGCTATGTTTGATGTGTTGCGGAGGAATGGTTACGCTGTAGGTTGGTTGCACAGTCGAACCGGCGGCAAACGTGGAGCTGTTGACGCTGGGTGGAGGTGGCAACGGGTCCGAGCTAGTGATGACCACGTTCACCGGTGCTCCTCCTTTAGATTCCACGCTGGACGTTATGTGGGCCGGCAAAATGTTGGACACGGACGGTGCCGATGTTTGCGCGCTAAACGAATTGTTGTAAGTACTGTTCCAGCTGCTAAGGAGCGCAGGTGTTTGGAGAGATTGCTCTATAGAAAGGTTCGCATTGGTGCCGGATTTCGGCACGATTGTCGATGCTGGTGTTGTCATCTGGGACACTATTGGTGCGGAATGCATCATCGAAGTACCCTGTGGTTCCGGTTGAGGAGCTGCTGGTGGTGGAGCAGCTTGCTGGAAGGCAGGAAGATGGTAACCACCCGCAGCAGGAGAACCGCCGGCCGCTACCAACAGACTGTCCGGATGATGCTGATAGACGGCCGTGTGCATCGGCGAAGCACCCATCGCACCAGTCATCGGATGTCCACGTGGTGTTAGCATCTGTTGCTGCTGCTGCTGCTGCTGAGGCTGATGTTGCTGAATCGGTCCTGGCATGTAGCTTGGGTACGCATTCGCTCCGTACAGCGCATGGTAAGGAATAGCGGAACCGGGTTGCTGGGGTGCTCCCATGCCAACGCCACCCATGACCGGAGTACGGACTGCAGCCGCGGCAGCCGCAGCTGCATGTTGGTAAGCCAGCGCCGATGCGGAACTCTGAAACTCATCCATCATATACATATCGTTCATGGCCTGCATGGCCGCTGCCGCTGCAGCTGCACTTACCGATGCAGAATCGTTTACTACCGGTGTAGACGTTGTGGCTGTATTTCCTCCCTTTGTCTCCGTTGGTTTGCGGTAAATGTTTTCCTCGATCTTTACCAAACGATCCTGCATGTCGCCAACGTCGTTGCGAATGCCTAGCACGTCCTCCTTTACAAAAGTAAGTGTTTCCATCATCTGACGAATGAGTGCTTCCAGATCGGTTGTCTTGGCAAGACACATCGATGCAGCCGCAGTGGCGGCGGCTGTGCCCGCGTCTCGTTCTGCAATGTTGCGTGACAAAGCGGCTCCTCCAGTACCGCCGCCACCACCACTTGCCATTCCTGGATTGGTCATGGAGGATGTAAAGGACTGAAAATGATCGCTATCATCGCCACTTGCGCCAGTTGCTCCGTTGGCCGATGTGTTTAAACTTCCGTCAAACGAATCATTCGTAAACGAGAGACGCTTCATTTCGCTTTGCACCACGTAGTTCAGAGGATGATTCCGCTCCACGTACGGCAACTCCAAGTAGCGCTGGGTTTGGCGTATACATTCACGCGCTCGCTCCGAGTAAAACTTCTTGGCCTTCAGCGGTGTCTTGTTCTGTTCGTCCAGCTTCTTGAAGGCTTCGGCGCGGAAATACGCAGCAAAGGGTAGTGGAATACCACCAAAGTCCTGCGTGAACTCTTCGTACCGGCTGTGTTTGAAGTACACGCCGGCCAGGAAGGTGATGGCAGACTCCGCTAGCTTCGCGAGTTCCTGCTGGCAATCATACGATTTGACGGCATATTTGAAGAACAACCCGGAACCGTACCCAGTAGTTGAGCCGCCGTGCGTGTCCATGCCGCCACCGTACGACGACTCGTGGCGCATCTTCCACAAAAGAACGCCCGCTCGATAAACGGCTTCTGCACGGGTTTCCACGTAGCGCCGTTCCTCAGCCTTAATCAGCGTCGAGGCGGCCGCCGCTCGTTTGGCTAATACTTGGCCGAGCTTTAACAGCACCATGACATCGCACAGTGGGGCGTCCGTGCCACGGATCGCCTGCAAACCGTGCTCTAAGAGCTGTCGCTGTTCCGCCACGCTAGCCGCTGCATCCTTGGCCGTGCTGCTTTTGATCAGGTTGTACGATACGCTCCACCAATCGATCTTGTTGTCTTCGCACAGCAGCGGCGTAAGATTAGCAGCCGGCAGGAACGCAGGGCGACCCTGCTGCTGGTTGATCTGGCGGCTATTATCTAGGTTGCTTTGGGCGATGAGAATGCAGCAGTACAGAAACGAGTCCATGTCGAGCTGGTTTAACGTTTCCAGATTGCAGTTGTTCAGGTTGTTGGTGGAAAAGTTCAACCGAGGGAACGCTTTGCAGTGGAAATCGGATAAGTTTTCCGTCCCAATCACGAGGCCCAGGTAAACCAGATATGGCAACGAGGAGGGATAGAGGGATTGTGCCAGCTCTACGTACAGTTCAAGCTGTTCACGTTTCGGCAGCACATATTGTGGCTCACCGAACGCAACACCATCCTTGACGAAGTATCCACTCGACGTTGCTTTGGATGAGATGTCGCCGGAGGAATAAAGCGTTCGTGCCACACTTTGACGCCAGCCGGGATCAGAACAGAGTTGACGAATCTAGTGGTGAAAAATAATAATAAAATCGATTACAATGTTACAACTCGCAACACAATCGTCCATCGTACCTGGTTCACTAGGTCATCTGCCGTTGTCCAAACCTTCGTCTCGGTGACACTTTGTATTTGGGCCAGCACGGACACATCCATACCGTCCTCAACACACGACAACAGCGTACTGCCGGCCTGACAGCAACGGAATGCTGCTTGCTTGTTCCAAAATCCCAACAGCTGTCGTGCCATTTCACTGCTCTGCTTTAGCCACGGTTCATCCGAATCGGGAACGCCACACTGGTATGCCATCAGTAACAGTGCTAGACACTTTTTGGTCGTATCTCTCGCCCGTCCCGAACTGGACTGATCCTGTGCCGCCTTAAACAGCAGTGAAGCCGAGTACAGTAGAAGCTGGCCGCGGTAATGTCGGAGGTACGCATCGGCCATCTGCTTTTGCGGAGCCGAATTTCGACCCTTCTCCGCCACCTGCTGCAGTGTTTGGTCGAGCTTGAAGAGTTTCTGACCGATTTCCTTAAGATTGCTACGCTTGATCGTTTCCATCGTGGAGTCCGCCAGCAGGTTGAGGTAGATCTGCCGGTCCAGCACGAGCGCCTGCAGCAAATAGTAGTTCCAATGCTTCTGTTTGCCCGCACCCGCATCGATCGGCGTTTCAGCGTATTTGGTGAGCATGTTTGCCACGCCATTTGTCCACTCGCTCGATTGCATGAACGGCTCGCAAAATTTCATCTCCAGCTCGAAACAATACTTGAACGCTTCGTCCAGCTTTTTCTCCTCGAGAAAATGGTCCACCAGTCGGACGCGTAACAGCGGATCAAGCGGCCGGGCCAGAACTTCCTTCAGTATGATGTCCTTCACTAGTTTGTTGTCAGTGCCGGCGTTCTTGTTCGCCACCTTCAGCTTTAGATTGAGCACCGCCTCGTGATTGATGCGCTCGGATTCGGCTAAATCACACCAGTGTTTAGCCTTCGACAGTTGCTTGGTTAGATTGTCGTCCATCAGCAGCAGCTTGCACACGTCCGTGATCAGTCCGGTTTGTTTCGAATCGAGCTGGAGCGACCGCTGGTAGGACGTGATGGCTCGGTCGAACTTTTTCTGCTTCTCATAGCACTGGCCAAGAAGTTTGTGTGCCGGGGCGCTATCTTCCTGCACCGACAGATAGCAGGATAGCCAGTGCTCCGCGCTTGCATATTCGTTTAGCTTGAAGTACTGCCGCGCGATAGCCAGTCCACGAAGGTAGCGCTACAAGTTCGAGGCAAAACAAGTTAAATCATTGAAAATCATTTGCAATTGCGATAAAAAAAAAGTTTGTCCATGTAATAAATCGATCAATTAGTCGAGCGTAAAAATTGACAACCAGCTAGGGATCCCTGGACCTGAACAACTGACTGACCTAACCTCAACAGTTACGTTTCGCGGTAATGCGTCAAATAGCGATGCTATACGCGGTCTGGCTTTGCATCCTTTCCGACCGCTGGCAGTACAGCGATCGGATGATCTAGGCCAACAATTAGATGCCAAACAAGTGCCCCAATACACATCACAATTGTTACAACTTTTCATCATCTACCAACAAAATGCAATGCAACAATGATCTTTCGAGAAGCAAATAGAAAAAAGGCAAGCAATCGCAATCGACGAAGGTCGCATCGAGAGGGCCCCTTCACTACTAGCGCCTCATCATTCTTACCTCATTTTCCGGCAACTTGTTTAGCGACGTTTTTACATGCCGATCAATATCTTTCTTTGTTGAGAACATTCTGTTCAATCTTTTTTACTCCTATTTGTTCAATAAGCAGCGAGCATCAATCCGTGCAGGAATTTTCACGGCGACGACACGACGCAAATTGAGACGGCTGGCTGTGGCTGTGTTGGTGGCGGTACTCGATGATCTTTTTTTCTGTTTTTCACATTCACTTCCACAAAATCACAACACTGCACCGTATCGGGTGGGATTGAAGATTGCTTTTGGTCGCTCTAATGCGGCGGTAGATGATTTACTTCCAGAAAACCCCTTTTAACTTGAACGGAATCGCAGCTTCTTCCTGTGCGAAAATAGGCGCCGGTTGAGGTTATTGATCAAAGGTTTCCAAATGAGCAGGTTGGATCGGGCATGCTATGGTTTGACAGCAGTTTTGCAACGGGTTATAGATTTGAATTGATTTGAAGGCAGAGTGGATTTATGCAATTTTGATTTCAATGTTAATCATGCTGAACTAAAAAAAAGTAAAATTTCAAAAAGGAATAGGATCAATCACAAACAAAGGAAAACAAATCATTAAAATAGATTAGTTTCTACATTTCAACAATACACCTTGCACTGCTCTACCTACACACCTTGTTTGCTGCACTTGCATTCGCTTGACATTTGGCTGACAAGCTGATGATAACAGTTTGACAGTTGCTGGGAACAGATTTTTTCCTGTCCGTGTTTAATTATTTGCATTCCTCGTAACATTTACCAAAATTGATTTGCTCACAAATCGATATCCCTCCTAAGTGTTGCTCATTTCACGTCGATCGATGAAGCCCCATATCAGTATTTAGCATTTTCGTTCCTGCCTGGCAATATTTGGCCCAGTTTCAAGTTAATACAACCTAACCACCATTGCTTTGCATAGTACGAGTCACGAATGGCCTAAGAAATGGACAAACAAAAAAGCAACACCGCGTAAAGTCAGCCCAAATGATTAGCAAAGTGTTGGTAAATGATGAACAGCGCATCCAAAAGGCACGGTTGAAGGGCGGTGGTCATTGCCGTTTGCTGTTCTTATCAAAACATCACCACCATACGATCGGGTAGCAGTTCAAGGAAACAACACCAAGCGCGTTAAATTACAGTACGCAATACGATGGATGCAACGAATAAGCAATACGCACTGCGCGATAGAGCCGAATTATCAGCGTTCGTTAATCAGCCGTTTAGAAACAATAGTCGCATTAAGGTAATAGTGCGTGGGTGCTGTGCTGTGTCGTGTATCTGCTTCCCTTTCATATCTCTGTATACATGTGATTTCGATACTTTCCTTTAGTTCACCTGCTTCGACTGTTCGCCGAAGTACTTCGTTTTTGGGGCCAACTCCGGAAGCCTTTATCTGTACGATCGCATTACGACCAGCTTTCTGGCGATCTTTCCTAGTCAGCTGGGCACCATCGGAAAGGTGTCCATTTCGCACAACGAAAAGCAAATCGCCGTCGGCAATCAGACTGGCTCGATCGGGGTCCTGCTGGAGCTGGAACCGCCGCACGTTAAGGAGATCCTAAGCACGGAACTCGTACCGTCGACTGATGGCGAGGGTCAGCCGATTGATCTGGCAGGGCCCGCGTTTGTGACGAGCTTCTGCTGGACGGAGGATGACCGGGAGCTGTACTGTGGCGATTCGCGGGGCATTGTTTCGCTAATACAGTTTTCGTTGTTCATGGTAAGTGAGGTAGAAAAAGTGTGAAATGATCGATTTAAAAAAAAAATCCAAATATCGCTGCTTGATCGTGCCCAGGGTCGAAACATCCTTAACATAAGTCTGCATCCAGTGCTGCTGCTCGAAAATCGTATAGTACAAATTGATCGTTACAAGGACCTGCTGTTGGTATCAACGCTCTCGAAGTGTGTACTCTGCAACACGGCCAGGGAGGAATTCAAACAGGTAAAATGGAGCGGATGCCTCGTACTGGTTGGTTTAGATTCAATACTTAAAGCATGTTTATCTGATCCTAATCTGCAGATCGGTAACCGCCCACGAGATGGACAGTATGGGGCATCGTTCGTTATCGCACAACCAAATACAAACTCAATCGGTACCACAACCACCACTCCCTCTCCCCCTCTGATGATTGTTGATG
Source organism: Anopheles christyi (assembly GCA_000349165.1). Classification (NCBI taxonomy): domain Eukaryota; kingdom Metazoa; phylum Arthropoda; class Insecta; order Diptera; family Culicidae; genus Anopheles; species Anopheles christyi. The sequence goes on along the minus strand of KB694312.1, from coordinate 8,013 downwards.
AGGAGGATGTACGAATATTTTGCTCCCGGCCCGGTAGCCGCCTGTGGGAAGCTGATCTCGAGGGAAACGTGATTCGGACGCATCAGTTCAAACAGGCAGCGGCGGCAGTAGCTGCTAATCGTCGCCGCAGGCCGCAGCTACAATGTTTGCAAGAGTCCGAATTGGATCTGTGTGGAACGGCACCAACGGAAACGGCCAACGGTACGATGATGGTGGTACCGTTTCAGGTGCTTTACTCAATTCGCCGTCAGCTACTGCTGGTGCACGATCGCTGCCAGCTGTTAATAATCGACCCGCTGCACTCGAAGATCGTGCTGCGTACCGACGAGTTCACCGACATCACACACGTGGCCGTTGTAGACGAGTGGATTTATTTGCTTACCGGAGAGAACCGATTGTTTCAGGTGCGTGTTGAAATACAGGGCGAAGAGGAGCCATTCCCAACGTTGGATGAGCGCGGGTCGCAAAATGAGTCACCGTTGCACCAGAACCTTGAGTCGCGAAAACAAAAGCAAGGCGTGTACATTCTGGACAGCGTGATCAACAATAATGGGAAGGAAAGTCCATTGCTTCTGTCGACGGAAGCCACGATTAAGGAAGCGCTCGTGTCGGTCGTTCGCGGCAAGTACGGACGCAACATAAAGCAAATGTTTATGGGATACGAGCAGCATCAGCGTACACAGAACGGTGCACCGGAGCGACCGAAAACACTGAATCTTACCAAGATCTATGAGCCAAGCCGTTCGAACGCCTTTGCGAATGGCAATGGACATGCATTGCTTGCGGAGTTTGGCATTGAGGCCGAGGCGGAGGAAGATTCGCAATGCGATGACATTATGGAAGAGCTTGTACGTACCCGTACCGGACAGACGCTACTCGGTACCGCAATGCCAAACGGGGCCAGTACGGGGAAGCAACAACACGGGAAAAAGAAATTTTCCACCTCCCTGCTCGATGGGTATGAAACGTCGGAGGATGATGCGACGGTGCGCAATCTGTATCTCATTTTCCGCTCGTCGATCATAAGCAATCTTAACTTTGCCGACCGGTACGCAAAGATTTTTGATGAGTATGATACGGAAACAATTGTGCGGTTGCTGCGCAAGCTGGAAACACTGATGGAGGAAAACGAGGAACCGAATGCGCGCCTCAAGTGTATGCGAATATACTTCAACTATCTCAAGCCGGAGCTGCTGTGGGAAATCGATGCCGACTCGCGACAGTTCATCAAGGATGGGTTCATCGTGTGCAACACGACGGACGCCACGGATCGGGCGTGTTTGGAGCGATTGGCTCACTGTGCGGGCTGTGGGTATTATCTCGAGGCGACGGTATCCTGCAACTACCAGGAGATTGGTACGAGCCTGATGCAGTACTACTGGTCGCGCAAGGAGTACGACGAATGTTTTGTGATGGTTAAGCAGGTGCCGTACCTGTGGCGTACGGTCACACGCTACTACATTCAAGATCGACGGGAAGATAAGGTGGTGCAATGCGTGTGGAATCTGGCTGACCCGGAGCTGTTTGAGCGGGCGGCCAGTGAGCTGCCGTTTGAGCTGGAACACTGGAGGCAACTGTTCGGGCTAGCGATAGCCTATCATCAACGCTACGAAATGATCTGCTTGAGCTGTGATAAACCAAACAGCAGGCGACCGGATGGTGATCAAAGAAGCATCGCCAAATGTGACAATATACCGACCGCAAAGCCAAACGGTAATAATGCGGGGAGCACCGATACCGAGTCTCAGTTTCGCCAGTGGAACTATCTGCTCGGTGTTGCACTGACACACACTCAGTCACCGACCGAGCTGCTGAGTCTGGTGCACCGTTACGCGGACAACATTCCAAGGGGTGCGATTGCCCCTAGCTTCTACATTCGATGTTTGCTGCTGGAGGCAAAGTAGGATAGTTGGCAACCATAGGTACGGTATCGGTAATGATCTCCTTTGGAAGGAAAAAACTCGCTGCCCACTATCCACCTGCCTCTGTGTCTGTCTTGTTTGCCTGCCGTTTGGATAACTGTAGCTCACGCTTCGGCTAGTGCGAAAGATGCGCCCTGTACACGTAACGCTGGCGTTATTCGTACTTGTGTGTTGCTGCTTGCCATTACCACCCACCGCGGGATAGTTGCTTTCTGCCTCTTTAGACATTTGTTCAATGTTGATCGGCTTAGCGAAGGTGGTGGGCGCGGGTCGCGCATCTCGCGGCTCGGCTGCTGTCCCCCTAACCAACGCACTATATTTGTAAGCTTCATAATGTTTGCGCACCAACCTGCCACTGAGTTGAAATGCATACAATTACAACAAAAATAATAATGCCAAATATTATATTGGACTAAAAGGAGAAAAAGAAAATGCGGCGAAATAAAATGTATTTTCTAGTGAAACAACATTACTTTTTACAACAGAGCTCTAGACAGGTGGTGCACAACACAACATATTCCCCACTCAGTGCTTCGCATCGGTTCCGGTGGTCGATGGTGGGCTCGTTTCCTCCCATGGTCTAGGCCCCCTTACGTTGTCCCAGTGTTCAATGTCCAGGTCTTTGATCTTCTCGTATTCGCCTTCCAGCGTTACATCCTCCTTCTGTTTCATGTTGATTCCATACTTTTCTGCTTCCTGTCTCGTTAGTGATCCTTTCTTTGAAAATGTGTACCTGTCCGAAATGAGCAGAAGAGTCATGATGAAAGTGGGCGCGTTAGCTGGTGTAACTGTAGTTTGCTTACCTCAGCTGAGCGAACTGTTGTAAACCGAAGGAACCGCCAACAATCAGCAGTAGGAATGGCACACCATAACGAAACGATTTTCGTCTGCTGTAGTAAAGGAATTTTTGCTGCAAGGAATTCATAGTTGTTTAGTATACTGCACAACACAAGTTTGCTTTAGTGTAAAATTAAGCCGCTGCTGATATTTTGTAATCATTGTTCTTTTTATCTTTGACAGTTCGTAACGTCATAACACATGTTCGTCACATAAGGTATAGAGACCATGCTTTTCTTTGAATTGGACTGCGGAAAAGAGAATGCGCTATATATAGAAGCACGAGTGTGTATAAGCTGGATTGCTACACACTGTTTTAATCATTTCATTCCGGTAGCTGATAACGTATCCACGATACGGAAAATGATCACAGCAGTAGAAGGACGAGCTGAGGTTTGAGTTGATTGAGAAATGTAGTACTACGTTTGTCGGATAGATGGCGCTTACATCGAAAAGGTGAATTTTTAAATTATTCGTTTCTCTGTTCTCATTTCTCTCACTGAGTAATTTAGCATTCATTAGAATTTGTTGTTGTTTATTTTATTTGCTTGTCTTTTATCCCTTGCGAAACTAACGTGAAATGTGCGACCGAAAAAAAGGATTGTTGATTAACTGGTTCATCCATAAGCCAATGTATGCAGTTCATAGCTTAACCTTAGGAGAAAGTGAAGCAATTAAATATCACTTGAAAATCGATTAACTTATCGCATTAAGCATTAAAATATCTCATCACTCAGCAAACGTAATTCAATGCTGTTGGTACACTCAAAAACATAGCAAATAAAGCGTCTTTATTGAGCTGTTATCAGCCATAATTAACATTCTAAACATTTTGCACCCTGCCTTGAGGGGTTGCTTAAATCTTACCATTTTCCTTGCCCTCTCACACTTTTCCTCCTCAATCCATTTGCCCTCTTTTTATCGATTGTTGATGGGTACATTCGTTCAATCGACCAAACCGCTAATTTCCACACGTTTCCGGACGAGTGGCTGAATGACGAGTGTCCGTATTTACCTCGCGATGGGCAATGTCTTTGGCACACTTTCATCGCAACTGATCCAGTATCGGTCCAGGCGTGCGATCTAGTATGACCGAAAGCCAAAATGCGCTTCACATCGATGCTGTGTTTCGGTCTCTTCCTAGTGTCCACCGTATCGTCCGATCGTACAGAGCTTGCATCAGTGTCGTCCAACTCCACGAAAACGCTTTCCAGACAAGAGCGAAAGGTTCTGCTCTTTCCCATCCTAACAACACTGCAGGTAGGTGTAGGTCGTGTTTTCCACCAATCCGTTGCTGATCTCGATCACTTCTCATACGCCACGACAGGTCAGCATCTGCACTGCCACCGATGGGCGTTTGTTTGCGCCGAAGAAAAAGTACCCAGCCCGCAAGCTGGGCATCAATTTGGGTTTCCAGCAAAACTTCAACCTACCGTTTCGGTTGCTCGAGTTCTACAAACCGCCCACCTGGGCAAGGGCGATTGCCGGCATTATACGGGGCCAATTCCCGTCCACTTCGGTCGTGACCGCCCGCAGCTGGAAACGATCCACCGACCATCAAACAACGTTGGCACTGAGCGCTGGCCAGCTGTACCGCTATGTGGAGGATTTTATTCACGTGTTCGGTTATGGCCGGGATTGTTTGCTTAAAAGTGTCTGCGAGCTTGCCCACAGCCCGTTCGAGCGGAGTGACCAGGAGCAGGACATTATGACCGAGGTTGTTCACATGCTGTTAAGGTGAGAAAGTGTCCCAGCTTAGTATATGATTTCCTTTATTGTCACGAATCTGATCTTACCCATCAGCCCATCCGTTCACGAGTCGTTTGGCGAGGAGGAAATGGAGCAGAAGCGTGCGTACGAGATGGCAGAACGACTCGGTGCTAGCGGTGCCAACTGTGACCTGATCTACGATCGATGCCAGCGGTCGGTGTTGAGTGACTTTTCCAATCTGCTGGACGGTTCTCGGAGCTGATCGTGATTGTGGAGTTTTAATGTTTTTGGTTTTATTTTTATGTTATGCTAATCATTTATGCAGTTTTGTTTAAGGTATGCGCTGCGAAGGCGATCACGAAGATAGGCTGAACTGTAAATAAATATTTATTTCATTGCTTATATGAAAAACAAAAACACACGATAAATTTGACTCACGGGCCAGCGAGCACGGTTCGATGCTAAATAGAAGCGTAAATAATGTCCCCAAAAAAAGGAGAGAAAATGCTGAGCGCATTCGTCATTGTGCTGTGGCAGCTCGTTCTAGTAAGAAATACTTCTCTATAATGCTTCTCAACCGGAGGTACACGTTTGCTCAAAGTTCCATCTGTACGCTGCTCGTTTCTTTCGTGCTGCTTCCGTTAATTGTAATTCCCTCCTCCACCGCTGTGTCTCACTGCATCGAACCGACCAACTGTGGCACTAACGAGACGGCCCCATTCGCCGTGCAGCATAACCGCGATCGACGGTACGTGCTCAGCTTCCCCGTTAATGGTGGTGTGGCGAAAGTGATTTTCGGTTTTGTGGCACCGGTTCGCTTTCATCATATGCTCAAGCGCAGCCTCAACCTGGGCATTAATGTGCAGGCCAACTATCGCATCCTTGCGAACATTATCTTCCCCCATCCGGACTCGGTGTGGAAGAATCGGTACAGTGAGGACGCGTACGTTGAAACGGGCCGCCGGCAGCTGTACGAGTTGTTGGAGAAGTTTCTCGGCCGGACGGATGATGGGCGGAGCCCCGGTGCGGCCAGTGCACGTGCCTGCCTGTTGCGAACGATCTGTGAGGTGGCTGATACACCGCTCACCCACAACGGGATGGTTGGTGAGATACTGGACGTTGTGTTTAGGTGAGCTGAGCTGATGGATATGTAAGCTTGGAGAGTGGAAATCGCTTGAACCTTCTCGTGTTTTTTTGTTTTGCTTTACAGCCCTGGCGATACCGATGATCTGCCGGATGAGTATAAGATTGCCCGAAGGTACGGTGCAAACGGCGTGGACTGTGGCCGAATGTACGCAGAGTGTCCGTTTGGGCATGGGATTTTGGATACGGTGACAGCAATGCATTGGTGATGGAGGTTTAGTTACTGTGCAAACATAAATAAAGTGAAATTAAATCAATTGACCTAATACCTTGTGGTTAAAATTCCATGATCTCCCTAGCAACGATCGAATGTATCCGTTTGCATCATAAAACACGACCAGCATGATCGCGTTGGTCGGTGCACTAAGGGAAGAAATACAAGTAGCATTTAAAGCTCCATTAAACTGCACATTTCAATTAATAATTTAAAATAAACTTATATCATGTTGTGAACATTTTATTAATTCCACATTATATCCTCCAGAATAAACGTAAACCAAATAAAATTCATGATTTTTACGGCAGTTCTTTTGTATGTTTTTTTGACATCTTTTTAATTGACTTATTTTTGTATAAACTAGATAAAATACAAGGGCGTGGAATACTAGATTCAGTCGGTGCAGTGTTGCAACCCGTTAAGGGAACATTTAATCGTTGCTATGGTCTTTTGCAATTTGAAGAGAATTGTCCCAAACAGCTATGCAATTTTATCAAACAAGATGTAGGCAAAACGAGAAAAAAAATCATGGTTTTGTTGAATGATATAAAATAAGCACTTCAACAATTCATTCTAATGTATGTTGTTTTCCCTTTTGAAAAAATGCCCTTAACCTGATCGTGTGCATGAAATAATTTGCCTTGAAAGAAAGCAGCCAGCAAAAGCAAAAACTACACCAGCCACTTACAACCAGAACCGTTGCTGAACTCATTTGCACGCTTCCCGATACGATTCGAGCACGATCGCTGACACACATTTTACCCACGACGCGTTAATCATACGATCAAACAAACGTAAACGAAAGCTAGAATACGGGCACGCGGGCAAGAAAGTCGATCGAGGTCGTTGATCAAGAAACGACTTTTTGATGGTTGGATGTGTTGACACTTGCTTGAACATCTTCACTAGCTGTTCCCGTAAGTTGAACATCCGTGGTCAAATATGGTTGGGTAGACGGTGCGAACGGGTCGATGAATGGACGATCGGTTAGAACTGGAGTGTGCGAGAAAATGGATTCGATTCGATGGCTTTCAATGGTGACACTGTTGACGTTTGTGCTGTTTAGTGCATTAACGCTGTGTGATAGTAGCTTTTATACGAATTCAACGGCAACACTGGCGAGACGAAAGCGGACACTCATTTTCCATCCCATTTCCCGAGGCTTTGTAAGTGAAGGGATGGGTATTGATTCTAGCCAAAAATTTCAACAATTTTTCTTCTCCCACACCACCATTCGTTTTTAGTTCCGTGTAAATATAAAGGATGCCATTGCGGATAACACCACCATCTGGGCGCAAGGTATCGGGTTTCGTATGAACATTGAGTTTTACAACCCGCCAGGGCTAAAGATTACCCGCCGAGATGTACATCAGTCGCTGGAAAGCATGATCATGTCGTAAGTTTTGTGCTATCTGTTTGTTTTGACCAATTTGTTTGACCAACCATTTCTTGCACCATGCCACCCAGCCACGGATTTGATGGACGGGCCTGCATCCTGCGCACCTTCTGCGAAGTCTCCAAGGCCATGACACCGAAGAGTGGCATACTGTTCAAGCTGTTCAAGCTTATCTTCCGGTGAGTAGCGAGAGAAGCACGAGAACGATACTGCCCCGTAGGACAGTCGTACATGCTAATTGTGTCGGACACTTGGTCCCTTCCTTCGTCTCCGCGCCCACAACAGATCGAATGCGCCCGGCTCTGATGACAGTTCCATCGGTTCTTCAAACAGCTTGCCGCAGGGTGACGATGAGTACTTTCCCTACCTGACAGCGAACGATTGCAACGAGCTCGACCGGCACTGTCCAATCACACAGCTCGATATGGAGGGCATGGAACCGGCCGCAACGGAAGCGGCTAGCGAAACCGACCGCTCGGGTTATTACTAAGGTTGGTTGTAAACTACACTCCAATTGGATTGAGGGTGTCTTACAAGTGCGTTAAATTAATGCAAATAATAAAATAATCCATACAGCAATACGGTCAAATCTGGCCATTCTTTCTGAACCAAAAAAAAAAAAATCCATACAAAAACTTTCTGTTTGTTTTAAATGTTTTGTACTTTCTTTATATTCGTTCTTTATATACTGTGGTGTACGAATTTCATTGTTGCTTTTTAGGAAAAAAAAACAATGAAGTTAATAACATTTGTAACATGTTTTCACATACTCGAGAATTGAACTCATA